>SJYC01090461.1:0-19182 GCA_006408675.1 Madoqua kirkii | reverse complement strand
CACCCAGGACTGATCTCTGTTCGGATGGACTGGTTGGATCTCCTTGCAGTCCAAGGGACTCTCAAGAGTCTTCTCCAACACCACAGTTCAAAAGCATCAATTCTTTGTCGTTCAGCTTTCTTTATAATCCAGCCCTCACATCCATACGTGACTCCTGGAAAAACTATAGCCTTGACTGGACAGACCTTTGTTGGCAAAGTAATGTCTCTGCTTTTGAATATGCTATCTAGTTTGGTCATAACTTTTCTTCCAAAGAGCAAGCGTCTTTTAATTTCATGGCTGCAGTCACCATCTGCAGTGATTTTGGAGCCCCAAAAAATAAAGCCTGACACTGTTTCCACCGTTTCCCCATCTATTTCCCAAGAAGTGATGGGACCGGATGCCATGATCTTTGTTTTCTGAATGTTGAGTTTCAAGCCAGCTTTTTCACTCTCTTCTTTCACTTTCATCAAGAGGCTCTTTAGTTCCTCTTCACTTTCTGCCATAAGGGTGGTGTCATCTGTATATCTGAGGTTATTGATATTTCTCCCAGCAATCTTAATTCCAGCTTATGCTTCATCCAGCCCAGCATTTTTCATGATGTACTCTGCATATAAGTTAAATAAGCAGGGTGACAATATACAGCCTTGACGTACTCCTTTCCCAATTTAGAACCAGTCTGTTGTTCCATGTCCAGTTCTAACTGTTGCTTCCTGACCTGCATACAGGTTTCTCAAGAGGCAGGTCAGGTGATCTGGTATTCCCATCTCTTTCAGAATTTTCCACACAACACAATACAATAAAGCAATTATCCTCCAATTAAAAATAAACGAGAGAGAGAGAGAGAGAAATGGAGAGTGAAGCATGGAAGTCAAGGGGATCAGAAGGAGCCAAATCCCACCAAGAAACCTCAGTATGCACCTGCCAGCAGGTTAGGAGCACCACCCTCCTTCCCCAGGATCATCTATCACGATGTGCCCTCATCACCATCGTGAGATCGTTCAGCAGCAGCTGCACCACACTGTGGGCCATACAAGGTGTTATGGGTCGAACAATGTCTCCTCTCAGAATTTGTTCAAGTTATTTCTATTTTAAAAAGAAAGATCTGTTCAAGTCCTAAACTCCCAGTACCTGGATTGTGATCTTATTTGAAAATAGGGTCTTCACAGATGTCATTAAGATGAAGTTATACGGAAGCTGTGCCAGCCCTAATCCAGTGACTGGTCCTTACAACAAAAGGGAAATAATCGGGATCCAGATGGCACCCCACTCGAGTACTCTTGCCTGGAAAATCCCATGGATGGAGGAGCCTGGAAGACTGCGGTCCATGGGGTCGCTGGGGGTTGGACATGACTGAGCGACTTCACTTTCACTTTTCACTTTCCTGCATTGGAGAAGGAAATGGCAACCCACTCCAGTGTTCTTGCCTGGAGAATCTCAGGAACAGGGCAGCCTGGTGGGCTGCTGTCTATGGGGTCACACAGAGTTGGACACGACTGAAGCGACTTAGCAGCAGCAGAGACATAAACACAGGAAAGACGGTCCTGTGAGGACAGAGGAAGAGTTGGAGATGTATTGCCACAAACCAACAAATGCCAGGATTGCTGGCAATCACCCGGAGCCAAACAAGGCAAGGAGAGTCTTTCCTGGAGCCTTCGCAACAAGTATAGTCCTGATGACTCCTTAATTTTGGACTTCTAGCCTCCAGAATTGTGAGAAGATACATTTCCGTTGTTTTAAGACACCCAGATTGTGGCCACTTTTTACAGAGCCCTAGGAATTAATACCCTAGAGTCGGAGAAAAGCCCATCTTTTAAATTTGAACTATGACCAAGTCACTTCAACTTCATTCTATGCTGTACACAAAAGATTTTTACATTAAATCCATGGTGTGCGCTCATCCGTGTCTCCTTTATTCCTAAATATTTGGGACAATTGACCTAGCTTGTGATAACTGTGGCTGCTCTGTCTTTGCCCAAGTTGATAGGACAGTAGGCATGGCGTATCAAGGCCACAGCACGTCAGATGTCAGTCAAGGTCCTTCTGCCAGCTAGAAATAAGAGACAGCTAGAGCTCATCCAGAAACTGATCATGTCAGACTTTCTCAGAGGCCTTGATGAAATCCACGAGGTCGAGTCTGCACCCTGGAAGTCTACATCTACTGGTCCAGTGGCCATGTGAAACAAGCAGCTTGTTTAGAGCAGAGAGACCTCCAATCTGCCCTGTCCACACTAGACGGCTGCCGTGTAAAAGCGTCTGCTCATTTTGGTGAGTGAGCCTGAATTTCTCTGACCCACAGTCTTGCCGCAGCCTCATATCGGAGATACTTTGTCTCCCAGGCATGGCCTTTTGGCTCCTCTAAAATCTGACTCTGCACTCATATCTGCAGACTCTTCCCAGAGCTCCATCAGGACACAAACGGCATCACAGCCTTACAGGTGAAACCTTGGTGAAAGTGACTGAATCTCCGGTGACGGCTGTTTTCTCTTTGCTGGCTCGCTCACCACTGTTTCATAATCCGGGGCTCCTCTCCCCTCTGAGGGTGGAGCAGGCAGTGCAAACAGTGCTTCCACATAGAAACTGGGCGTGGGAGACAGAGAAAGGAAAGAGAAACACATGCCAAGAGAAACACACGTCACGGGAGCTGAAATGTGTTCAGGAGGAGAGGGGACGAACGTAAGTCCATTTTTTCTTCGAGAAACCACCATTTTGGGTGAAATCTTGAATTGCAGGAGGGAGGAGAGGGAAGTTCCTGACCTGCAGCTTTCTTGGGCTGTGGAGACTGCATGAGGGGACTGTTTATTAGATGGTTGATTTTGCTGTTCTGGGTTCATTCTTTCCTTCCCTTCTCCTATTGCTTTATAACACATGATAACCTTCTCCCTCTCCTCTTATTTCCATGGGAAAATACTATGAATGAGTAAAGTCATATTAATATGAGTAAATAATTCATCATTCCCAAATCACAGAATCTTTATTCCTACGTCCTGCATCAAATGGCTTTACTATCCACAACCTCTTTGCTAGATAAGGAGTCAGCACCTTCTCTCAAGCCAGAAAGGAAGACATCCAATGATTCCCCACCCCCTACCCGCCGCCAGCTTCCGAGAAGCTTCTTACGGTGTGAGGATTAATTGGACAGACGTGACTAGAACTAGAGTCTCCTTTGTCATTGCCTATGGTAGTTACGGTAATACTAGCTTGCTGTGACAGGTAAACCCTGCAATCTCAGTAACCTAACACGATAGAAATGTATTTGTCACTCTTGGAAAGGATGTGTGTGGAGGGGCCAGAGCAAGAGATACAGACAAGAATCCTGTTTCACACGTCATCCGTGGTGATGGAGGTTCTGTGTCAGAGTCACCCCGCAGAGACGGCGTGGACCCCAAACACTCCCAAATGTGGTTCACGCTGATAAGCACACACACACAGCTCAAGAGGATATGGAAAGGTTTATTGCTCACATAAGAGGCTCTCTGTGGAGAATAGGGCAGCTTCTCAGACTTCCTCATTCCTGGGGAACAGGTCCAGGAATGGTTTGGGGGACAGCAGGGAGCTGGGGCCTCGTGATATTTAGGTGAGGGGACTTGCTAACGGCTCTGAGGCTCGAGCTGACCCCCACGGTTTGCACCTCCCGCTAGTGCCAAAGGCCAGGGCAAGTTTCCTGGAGATAGAAGAGGGGAGGGGAGGGGTAGGCTCAAAGGATGCCCCAGTCAAACACCAAAAACGAAGTCAGACTCTTCATTCACTTTGCTTCAGCAACACACAGCTTGCATTGTTGCTTTGAGTGTCGACACGGAGGCCAGAGGCAAAGGTAGAAAGGAAAATGGAAGACCGATGGGAGGTTTTCACAGGGAAAGCAGGGCATGCGGGCATTTCCTTTCTGCCCACATTGCACCAGTTAGAACTCAGTCGCTGAGGAAAACACAGTCGCGAGAGCTGGACAGCTGTGGAAGGGGTAGGAACCCATGGCTCGAGGCCAGCCTTCCCTGCCATGGTGGCTTGCAAGCAGCAAGCAATCTAGGCTTTTTTGGGGCCCAAAGCCTGAGCAGTGTAGAGGTGGTCTTTAAGAAAAAATAAAGCAAACAAGTCCCAAACTAGAAGAGGGCCTGTGCACGTCAGGGCTCTGACCTGAGGCGCCACTAGCCTCCCTGTAAAGGTCTCACAGGACGATTGTAAATCAGCCAGCTCTTGCCCCTTTTCAGGGTCACTGGGGATGAAACCAAGAGGAAGGGGGAGTGGGCTCTGACACGGCTACAGAAACTCCTTTCTGGGGCATGGGGGTAAACTGCCACGCTGTGACCAGCTATAGCGTTCATGGAACTCCAGCCCAGATCCTATGAAAACAAAGGCCGAGGTGCTATAAGAACCGGCAGAAATATTGCTACTGGTTGGTGAAACAGATAAAATGTTACCTCTGAGACCATATCCCTAAAGGAATGGGTTCCCTTTGTTTTGGCTCTGTATGTAGCTATTCAGTGACTTAGGGCAGGGACACTCTTTAAGTAATAACAGGTTTATAGCATGAAGTGTGAACAATATTATTTGATGTTACATAATTTTAGAAAGCTTGGGAAGCAGCAATATCCCTCCGCAGGCCTCCAGCCTTGAGATTCTCTGATTCAAGGACGTTCTTAATGTCCATCACCCAACCTGGTCTCTGATGTACCAGAGAGGGAAACAGCTGGCTTTTTTTTTTTTTTTTTTTTTTTGCTTTCCAGGTTAAAGAAGTGGGTTTGATCCCTGGATCAGGATGAGTCCCTGGAGAAGGAAATGGCAACCCACTCCAGTATTCTTGCCTGGAGAATCCATGGGCCCATGGACAGAGGAGCCTGGCAGGCTACAGTCCACGGGGTCGCAAAGAGTCAGACATAACTGAGCCCTAACCTAGGAGAATAAGGATGTACTCAATTCTTTTCCTTTTAATTCCCAAAACAAACTTCAAGTCTCCCATGTGTGGACACTGAGCTGGATGACCCATGAATACCCGCAAGAGCAGGCTTAATCTCTTGGGACCTCTCCTGGGACCTCAGGGCATGGTGACCGGAAGAGATGCTCCAATATAGGAGTTCCTAACCTGGCAGAAGAACGGGAAAAAGCCACATCTTATCTTTTCACTAAACCTCTAGTCAAAATGTAACCTGTTTTTATTAAGAGGATAGGAAACAAATACAGACCACAGTAACATTAACAGTGCCTATGACCTTGTTGCTGATAGAAATCATAGATATTCTGAATCCCATTATGGCTGTTTTAGATATCTCAACACTCATCAATACTTAGAAATGTCAACAAATTGTTGGCCCACAGCTAGATCTTGTTAATTAATGCATTAGTAAAGAAGCACATTTATTATGTAACACCCTTGCCATTTTCACATTTTGACAGCTGTATATTAATAAAATTGGGCTTCCCAGGTGGCAATAGTGGTAAAGAACCTGCCTGCCAATGCAGGAGATGTAGAGACTCAGGTTTGATCCCTGGGTTGGGAAAATCCCCTGGGGGAGGGCATGGCAACCCAACCCACTCTAGCATTCTCGAATGGAGAATCCCAGGGACAGAGGGGCCTGGCGGGTTACAGTCCATGGGGTCGCAGAAGAGTCAGACACAACTTAGTCACTAAACGACAACAGCGGGATCCCATAAGAACTGTGATGCTCCACCCTCTTATAGACAATCAATTCAGTTCAGTTCAGTCGCTCAGTCGTGTCTGACTCTTTGCGACCCCATGAATCACAGCACGCCAGGCCTCCCTGTCCATCACCAACTCCCAGAGTTCACTCAGACTCGAGTCCATCGAGTCAGTGATGCCATCCAGCCATCTCATCCTCTGTCGTCCCCTTCTCCTCCTGCCCCTAATCCCTCCCAGCATCAGTCTTTAAGGCTTTAAATGTCTGGGCTTCAGCATGACCCAGTCCCGCTGCGGCCCAGAGCTTCTGGGGATGTATTTACTGTCCACTTTTCTTTTTTCCTTGATTTTTATTTATTTTTATTCAGCTCTATTATACCTTAGTGAATACAGTTTTGGAAGCTTCTATTTGGAAAAAAGTGACATAAAAAATAGAATACTAAATTGTTGTTGTTTAGTTGCTCAGTCATATCTGACTATTTGTGACCCCATGGACTGCAGCACACCAGGCCTCCCTTTCCATCACCAGCTCCCGGAGTTTATTCAAACTCATGTCCATTGAGTCGGTGATGCCATTCAACCATCTCATCCTTCGTTGTCCCCTTCTCCTGCCTTCAGTCTTTCCCAGCATCAGGGTTTTTTCCAATGAGTCAGCTCTTCGCATCAGGTGGCCAAAGTATTAGAGCTTCAACTTCAACATCAGTCCTTCCAATAAACACTCAGGACTGATCTCCTTTAGGATGGACTGGTTAGATCTCCTTGCAGTCCAAGGGACTCTCAAGAGTCTTCTCCAACAACTCAGTTCAAAAGCATCAAGTCTTCAGTGTTCAGCCTTTGTTATGGTCCAACTCTCACATCTGTACATAACTACTGAGAAAACCATAGCTTTGGCTATACAGACCTTTATTGGCAAAGTAATGTCTTTGCTTTTTAATATGTTCTCTAGGTTGGTCATCGGAGAAGGCAATGGCACCCCACTCCAGTACTCTTGCCTGGAAAAATCCCAAGGATGGAGGAGCCTGGAAGGCTGCAGTCCATGGGGTCCAGAAGAGTAGGACACCACTGAGCGACTTCACTTTCACTTTTCACTTTCATGCATTGGAGAAGGAAATGGCCACCCACTCCAGTGTTCTTGCCTGGAGAATCCCAGGGACGGGGGAGCCTGGTGGGCTGCCGTCTAGGGGTTGCACAGAGTCAGACACGACTGAAGCGACTTAGCAGCAGCAGCAGCAGCAGGTTGGTCATGGCTTTTCTTCCAAGGAGCAATTGTCTTTTAGTTTCATGGCTGCAGTCACCATCTGCAGTGATTTTGGAAACCGAGAAAATAAAGTCTATCACTATTTCCATTTTTCCCCCTCTATTGCCATGAAGTGATGGGACCGGACGCCATGATCTTCATTTTCTGAATGTTGAGTTTCAAGCCAGCTTTTTCACTCTCTTCTTTCACTTTCATCAAGAGGCTCTTTAGTTCCTCTTCACTTTCTGCCATAAGGGTGGTGTCATCTGCATATCTGAGGTTGTTGATATTTCTCCCAGCAATCTTGATTTCAGTTTCTGCTTCATCCAGCCTGGCATCTCACATGATGTACTCTGCACAGAAGTTAAATAAGCAGGGTGACAATATACAGCCTTGATGTACTCCTTTCCCAATTTGAAACCAGCCTCTTGTTCCATGTCCGGTTCTAACTATTGCTTCTTGACCTACATACACGTTTCTCAAAAGGCAGGTAAGGTGGTCTGGTACTCCCATCTCTTGAAGAATTTTCCACAGTTTGTTATGATCCACACAGTCAAAGGCTTTAGTGTAGTCAATGAAGCAGAAGTTTTTCTGGAACTCTCTGTGTTTTCTATGATCCAGTGGATGTAGGCAATTTGATCTCCGATTCAAAATACTAAATACTAATAAATAATAGGGTGAAATGACCAAAAACTTGTCTAATAATGTAGCTGCTGAAATCCAGACAGATGCTAGGTTATTAAAAGGAATTTTCAGGGCTCCCCTGGTGGTTCAGATGGTAAAGAATCTGCCTGCAATTCAGGAGACCCAGGTTTGATCCCTGGGCCAGGAGGAGCCCTTGGAGAAGGGAATGACAACCCACTCCAATGTTCTTGCCACAAATCCCATAGACAGAAGGGCCTGGCAGGCTACAGTCCATGGGGTCTCAAAGAGTCAGACGCAATGAGCGACTAACACTTTCACTTCCAAAAACAGGCAATTTCAAGACATAGATCAAGTATTAAAAGAGAGCCTTAAAAAAAATGGAATTCTCAGGACATCTTTTAAGCCCCAGCAGCATCCATCGGCTCACCCGGTATTTACATCAGCTTCCTGCCGGGAACCAGGGACAGTGCCTCCAGGACTTCACCCTACTCCAGGGGCACATTTTTTCTACGTGCCCCTCGTAGGCTGCACAGGTTTGTGGCTGCTCTGCGGCAGACCCTGGTAGGCCTGCAGGGAGGTCAGGCTGAGGAGTGCGCTTGGGGGGCATGGTTAGTGTGGTTGCTGCCGCAGGACCCACTGAGGGCGAAACGGGAGGAAACAGGTGAAGCGTCAGCGTGGGGGACAGGGGTCTGGCGGGGAGTAAGCTGCCCTCCGGGGGACAGAGGCACCGGAAGCTGGCAGGAGAGTGGGCAGGGTCGGGTGCCCACCGCCCCCTCCACTGGGAGGCCTGCTCCCCAGCCCCTGGGGACCGCTCCCGCTGCCGCACGTGCCGCAGTCTCTACCACACCCTTTGGCACTGAGTCATATGCCGCCTCCTCGAAACTGTCAGGGAGGCAAGGCCTCTCCGCCTTGTGCTCGATACTAGGACTTCCCAGGTTCCCGCCAACAATCACTGAACAGGGCCAGGCGTGGGGGAGGCATCCTGAATAAAGCAGGCATCCTGAATAAGCGCCTGCCCTCGAGGAGCTCACGTTCCAGTTATTATAAATAAGTGATGCAGCTTGAAGGTGATCAGATCCTGGGGAAGGGGGGTGTCTAAGTAGGGTGATTGTTTTGCATGGACATCATACTTCAATAATAACGATTTTTAAAAATAAAGTCACAGAAATGAACCTAGCACCCAGAGAGGGGGTGGGGGGCAGGGAGGAAGCTGCAGTTTGAAGAAGAGTGATCAGGGTAGACGTCATTGAAAAAGTGACACAGGAACAGAACGTAAAGGAAACACGCGGCAGACATCTGAAGGAGGAGCGTTCCACCCTGGGGGCCTGTGGGAGGAAGGGGAGCCTAGGGGAGTGCAGGGAGAGGAGATGCAGCATCTTCCAGTCCTCGGGTCCGTGAGTGCTGCGGCTCGTCCAGGATGAGCAACATGAGCCTCTCTGAGCCTCAGCTGATGTCACTGCCTGCTCTTGGCCTTTCAGAGACATTCCAAGAAAGCAGTAAACCCCTGCCGATCACATCAGGGTCCTGAACAACAAAGCATTATTTTCTAGGTACTCAATCAAGTTGAGCCTCCACTTACAAATCCATGAAATGGGGATGATAATACCACTATCTCACAGGGCTGCTGGAGGTCAAAATCCACATGAGCAGAGAGAAATCACACAGGGGGATGGGATCTCTGAGCCGGGCTGGGTGTGTTCTTTCATTCACGGCGTGCCAGGAACTGGGCCAAGGGTTTACAGCAGTTAGCTATTTAATTCTCACAAAACAGCATGACAAAGATGCCTTTTCCATCACTGTTTCACTGATGAGAAAGGGAGGCTCTCACAGAGGTTGAAAGCTTTGAGCTGGTAAGCAGGAGAGCCGGAACGTGACCCGGGGCTGTGGGAGTCCCATTTGTGGTCCACACCACACCACAACCCCTCTGCTGCTCAATCCCTCAAGCCACACTGTATTTGCTGGTGTGAGCACAAAGAACCAGGTTCTGAAACCCAACCTAGACTCTCTGTCACATTTCCTTTCCATCAGCCCGTCTCGGTGGCCTCTTCTGCTGGGATATAACCCGGGGGTTCTCACCCCCAAAGTCAGGGGCCTGATTAATTTGTCAGCTGTGGGAGGGGAGGGAAGGAGATGCATTCTTAGAACTGGGGCTGAGGCTGGGGCTGGCGGGCTCCACTTTCAACTCATGCTAGATACCACGGGCACGGGGTTTTGAGAGAAACCCCGTGACTCACCCTCAACTCTCATGGGCCCTGTTTCACTCAAAGGTACACCATCTTCCCATCAGCCTCCCTTGGCCCCCAGCTCTGTCTGGCTGCCAACACCCTCCCCCCGAAACCCCTCACCCAGCCAGCTACTCAGGCTGCCCCCCTGCAAGTCACATCCCCGTGTCGGCAGGGGTCCTCTCTGCCAGGCTGGAGAGTCACAGAGTCCGTGGGTCTGAACATCCCCGCTGCAGACCCTGTAGCAGCCTTGCTCAACCGAAGCCACACAGCGTTCATCATCTTTTCCCAGGCAGAGGGCATCAGGGGCCAGCCCAGGACACCGCAGAGACAGCTTCCACCAGTATGAAAGGGCAGGGGTCAGCAGGGAGAGAGAGCGGAAGGAAACAGAGCAGGGAAGGGGAGGGAAGGCATGTTTCCAGATCCCTAACCCCAAACTCTCCTTTTTAGTTAAGTCAGCCTGCTTGCACTGATACAATAATAAGATGACCTCCTATGATGCATAGTAACAAGTGCTGTAGGCCAGGCGTTATGCTTGAGATTTTACATGATTTTTATAGTTTTCATTTCTCACAACAACCGAATGAGGTCAGTGGTATTATTGTGTTAGTCTGAGTCCTCTGAGAGGCAGATGACAAAAAGGGCTTAAACATGCAAGCGGTTTACTGAGTGGAAATGCCTTTGCAAGAGAAAATAGGGTAGGACCCAGGCCAGGCAGAGAGAGCCTTCAGACCCCTCCTGACACCATCGAGGGTGAGGGAGAAGAGAATGGGCACAGGTGTGCTAGAGGTTCCACAGAGTTGGCAGGAAGCTTCCAGTCAAAGCCACTGGAGTTCTGGTTCCCCAAGAAACTCAGGTGCCTTAGCATCCCTGCTGGGCCCAGTCACTG
Organism: Madoqua kirkii; assembly: GCA_006408675.1. Classification (NCBI taxonomy): domain Eukaryota; kingdom Metazoa; phylum Chordata; class Mammalia; order Artiodactyla; family Bovidae; genus Madoqua; species Madoqua kirkii. The sequence goes on along the minus strand of SJYC01090461.1, from coordinate 8,581 downwards.
GCTGGGGAAGGAGGCCTCTGGGCAGAGGCCACAGGGACTTCAGAGCAAGCAGCTGGGGCCCTGGATGATCACGCTGGAACCAGAGGCCTGTGAGGCACATTCTCACAACTGATAATTATTATAAATATAGATATCTAATTAATAGTTGTGAGGCACCACAGTTATTATTCCCATTGTACTGGCTGGTAAACTGACGCCCAGAGAGGTCAAGTCACCTGTCCATAGCTGGAAATCAAATTGAGCACAACTACAGAGACTTCTGTGCATTGTGCCTCTGAGCTACTGACCACCACGTCACAAGCTAGATCCCAGACTCGGTAATCAGCAGGGGGCTGAGCATATGAACTGCGTCCCAAAAAGGGTTTTCAGGGGAAATGAGGCTGAGCTCCTGAATAGTAAGGAAAAAATCCTTTCGTATCTCCTGAGTCCTCCATAATACTGGGGATCCTGTTAGAGCCACCTCCCCCGTCATGAGCCTTTCTTCCCCCAATTTCCCTAATCGGAGGGACCCTCCCTCCTCGGTAACCCCACATGGGACCCAACCCCCACTGGGCTCTTGCAGCACCCGCCAGTCTTTCTTATATCAAAGTCACTTGCACACTGTCATCTACTTGGTGTTACCATCAGGGACACTTGCTTAGTCTCAGGAGTGGGTCAGGTAACCTGTACAAATACCAGTAGAAGGCTGAACTAAGGCTGAACCTCAGAATTGTCTTTGAGCTATTCTGCCTACACATCCAAAACCTATGCAAATAACCATAATTGAGTGAGCTTGCCCCTTCCAGATTTGATTTTTCCAGTCGCCCACAATGCAAGGTAGTATGCATCTGTTTTTTGGAGAAGTGCTTCAAACGCCCTCTTATCAGCTGACTTACTCTATCTCCAGATTGCTCCACTGCTGACAGCTAATTTTTTCATGGACTTCTCATTCAGAAAGCAATATGCTAAGTGCATTCATTCATAAATTGATACTGTCTTTTTGGCAGTGCCACCAAAACCTAAAATGTGAATACCCGCTGATGTAACTATTCCGCTCTAGGAACCTAGCCTATAGAACTCCTTACCACACGCATAAAGATATTGTACAAGATGCTTGCATCATTAATAAAGAGCTTTTCTTTTTTAAATAAGACATCCATCATCAGCAGATAGATAAATTATGGTTCATCCACACTAAGGAATAATCTCAGCTGTTAAAAATGAATATGATTGTTCTGAGTTCTGTCACAGGCACCCACTAAGAGATGCTAAATTTAAACAGCAAGTTGCATGATTAATGGGTATGAAAAAGTTCTGGAGATGGTTGCACAACAGTGTGAATATATACTTAACACTATTGAACTCTACACCTAAAGATGGTGGAGGCAGTACATTTTATGTTATGTGTAGTGCATTGCACTTTTTTTTTTTTTTCTGCACTATGCGGCTTGTGGGATCTTAGTTCCCTGACCAAGGATCAAACTCGGGCCCTGCAGTGAAAGTGCTGAATCCTCACCACTGGACCACCAGGGAATTCCCTCATTGCAGTTTTTTTTTTAAGGCAAACTGCTGAACAATATGCCTAGTGATCCCATTTTCAATTGCTATAGGCTTCATAGAAGTTTCTCACCTGTGTTTCTAAGCATATATGTAGACAAATAGACAAATCAAAATAAAATCAAGCCATTGGAAGTACTTACTTCAGGACTTCCCTGTGGTCCTATGGTTAAGACTCCACGATTCTACTGTGGTTCTTTCCCTGGTCAGGGAAACTTTACAAGTCATGTGGTGCGGCAAAAAAAAAAAAAAAAAAAGTAGAAAAAGTAGTTATTTCTGAAGAGGGAGTTGGCATAGTTGGGTGAGACTATAAAAACTTTCACATTTCACTCTGTATGTGTATGTAACTACATGTGTATATAATTTCTTTGGGCTTCCCAGGTGGCACTGGTGATAAAGAACCCTCCTGCCGATGCAGGAGCTGCAAGAGATGCGGGTTTGATCTTGCTGGGTCAGGAAGGTCCCCTAGAGGAGGAAATGACAACCCACTCCAGTATTCTTGCCTGGAGAATCCCATGGACAGAGGAGCCTGGCAGGTTACAGTCTATACGGTTGCAAAGAGTTGAACACAACTAAAGCGACTTAGCACACATAATTTATTTGAATGACTGGACTTGCTTATGTTAAATTGTTCTTCAGATGCACTCATCCAGCCAGCAAGGACCACACACTTTCTCTGGGTGAGCTGCCATCCTCAAAACCTGGAATAGGAGAAAGAAACTGGATTTCTCGTCTTCCTCTTCCTTGCAGAGTCAGAAAATGGCCTACCCTCGTCCGGCCGGCTGTGGCTGGGTGGGTGGAGTGAGAGGTCGTGTTAGAATCTCACTATGAGGACCGTTTCCGTAAAAGAGGTTTCTGATCAGAAAAAGAGACAGCTGAGTGCCAGAAAACCCTCAGCCGCTCTGGGTCTTACTACAGAAACCAGACCTCCTGCAGTACAGGCTCCAGTCACAACTAACCGAGGTCTGGTCTCAGAGTCAGATGAGATTGTGATTTCTTTGAAAAGTAAACCTCTGCCTGGCGAGTTCGGAACCACAGGCCTCCAAATCAGAGGCTAAGGGCTGGGAGAACTCAGCTCTTTCTGAACCCTAAGGCCTCGGGAGGCTCTTTTTGAGGAACAAGAGACTAGCAGCTGCCGAAACTGAGGAAGGACCAGGAGCACATTTCACATGGTCCCAGACACCAGCGGCCTGAGCCAGCAAGTTGGCCTGGGCTTGGGCCAGGGCCACCCTGTCTGAAGGCTCATTTGCATGACCCTTCCAGTACTTTGCATCACAGGGCCCAGGAACACTCCTCCCCTAGAATCAGAGAGGTCAAGACCAGTATTTGGTCACACAGGACCTGGGGGACAGAAACTAAACTCGGAGCAGGGGGTGGGAGCGGGGGAGGGAAAGACTCATGAAGGGAGGGGGGGAAAGCCAGTCCCAGTATTTCACTTGCAAATCCTGGCAGGGGTGCCGGATAGGGTAGGAAACTTCACTGTCCCTTAGAGCAAGAAAGTTATGCAAATGAATGCATTTGCATGGCAGCCTGCTCCCTAAAAATGACTTCCCACATGAAGGTTCCCTGCTCTCAGGGGCAGTCACTCCCCCCAGAGTCCCACCTGAGATCCTGCAGACTGGACAGACAAGACTTTCTGATTACCGGCTCTGACTTCCCTTCAGCACAGTCATTATTCCCTCCAAGGGGTGGATAGACATAAGGTAGACCCAGGCCTGAGATGCTGGTGTGTGCAAAATAAGAAGTATGGAAGCTTAGGTACACTAAACTGTGTATTTGTTACAAGGAAGCTCCTAAGGACTTCAGGTTTAACATATCTGAAGCCCATGGTGTAGGGACCATGGTAAACAGGGATCAGAAAGACCTGCAAAGAACTCTAGATTTTCAAGGATACTCAGAGGGGCTTCCCAGGTGGCGCTAGTGGGTAAAGACCCAAATGCCAGTGCAGGGGAAGACGTAAGAGGCGTGAGTTCGATCCCCGGGTCAGGAAGACTCCCTGGAGAAGGAAATGGGTACCCACTCCAGTATTCTTGCCTGGAGAATCCCATGGACAGAGGAGCCTGGTGGGCTACAACCCACGGGGTTGAGGCACAGTTCAGCCAAACAATAAAAGATGGAGGTGAAGAGAGGGAAGGGGGTGGGGCAAGATGACACAAACTAAGAGACACAAACTGCTAAGTATAAAATACATCAGCGATATGTTGTATAGCACAGGGAATACAGCTGGCAGTAACTTAGATGGAGTATAACATTTAACAAGAACCGTACACCACTGCACTGTAGACCTGAAACATATGATACTGTAAATCAACTATATCGCAGTTGCTAAGAAAATAGGTGGGGAAATCCCTGTCAGGCTATGTCCCCAAATTTGGGTTTGGGGGAAACAAACATTGGTGAAGGAGGGGAATCCAGGTTGAAGGGCCTGAGAAAACAGACAGAAGACACCGAGGACGCCCCACTGGCGGGGCTAAGTCAGATTTTCGATGGCCAGCGGTCCAGCTGCAGTGATGAGCTGACCAAAGGCCAGAGGGGCGATCCCAGACTCAGGGAGAGGAAGAGCGGACTCTGACGCTGCAGAAACCAGAGCAGAAACCTGACGGGAACACCTCCACCGCGCCGACCATCAGCTCGGAGTCTCTGCAGGCACGGTGCTCCCCTCCCCACCACGGCCAAGGCCGATGACCCGGGAGCGGCGACCCTCCCTGCCCAGCGCGGTTTCACGGCCCCCTCCTCCAGGCCAAGCCCCAGGAGAGCTGGAGCTGCATCAGAGCGTGGCCTTGCTGCTCCTGGAAGGAGTCTCCTCAGAGGCTCTGACCCTCTGAAGGCCGGCCAGTCCGGGGAGGGGCCACCCCTGCACCTGGTCAGCGCTCCCCGCTCCTGAAGCCCGGGCTTGACCCCATTGCACGCTCACGCGTCAGGGTCAGGGAGGACCAACACTGTCCGCCCCCAGAGAGGCACACACAGAGGGCTTCACCCAACAGAGGATGATGGTCCAGGACTTCTGACCTCACTCATCCCGCCAGTCTCAAAACCTCTGGGGCCCACAGAGACCACCTGGGCTGGGACTGCATCCCCTCACTGGGGCAGTCTTAACTGAATCAATTCAGACCACAGTGTTCATATGTCCGGGACTCCAGATGCAGAGAAAGGAAAGACGAAGTCTCTGAGGGTCGCATGCAGATTTTGTATCTCAGGGACTAGCAATCGGGCAGACACTGGGTCTCACACTTGGTCTTTGCACTAAAGCATAGTACAGGTAGAAATGCCTGGGCATCCACTTGGTGGCTTAGTATGCTGGGTCTGACTGCGTGCAGGGAAAGGAAGACAAATGCACTGAAAAGGCCCCACCGGAGCCTGGGGTCCCTTCCAGAGAACTACTCCCCAGCTCGGCCAGTCTCTCTTGCGGGGTGGGCGCTGCATGTGGGCTTCAAGAGACAGAGCCTGGGAGGGGCTGTACCCACAGGGCTGAGGGCACGCGCACGCTCAGCCATGTCAGACTCCTTGCGACCCTATGGGCTATAGTCTGCCAGGCTCCCCGGTCTACGGGATTTTCCAGGCAAGAATACAGGGGTGGGTTTCCATTTCTTCCTCCAAGATATCTTCCTGACCTAGGAATTGAACCTGTGTCTCCAGCATTACAGGCAGATTCTTGACCACTGAGCCACGAAGGGAAGTCTGAGGGTTACAGAGGCCGCCCCCCTAAGCCCCCTCCCGCCGTCTGGAGAAGGCCCGGCAGGTTTGCGAACATTCAGCTGGCAGGGGGAGAAAGCTACTTTCCCCAGCCTCACCAGCTCCACCCTCGTCCCTTGAATAGCTGTTTCCTTCACACCTTGAGCAGCCCAGGACCTGCTCTGCCCACCAGCTCTAGCCACCCGTCACTCACAGACCTCCGTGTTTCCTGTCTCCAGTCCCCTCAGAGGAAAACCCCACATTTTCTGTTATTGTTTACCAACCCAGCGGCCTCAAGCGAAGCAGGAATGTGGTTTCAGCCTAGACCACAGTCCCAGCTTCAAACCTGGGCTTTCCTGGGCCCTCCCGGGAGGGCAGCCCACCAGAGGGCGGGACACAGATGCAAGGAAAGTCACTCAGCCCGATGAGATGTCCGAGTCCACCGTCCACGGGCACTCGACACCCCCAAGGCCGAGAAGAGCCACCGCCATTCTACAGAAATGGAAACGAGCCCCGTGGAGAGGAAGCCTGCTATCTCCTTGTCTGACCCCTCTTTTCCCTTCCTTATCTTTGGTGGGTTTTTTTTTCCTAAGACGCTCTAAACTTGGAAGCAGGAGATCCAAATCAGATTGACCTCGGCTTAGTCATGAGGCCTTGGGAGAGTCATTTCACTTCTCTGAGGCTGAGTTTCCTTCTTCATTTTACTTCTCTGAGTTCAGCTGGAGGCGTTTCATGATGGTGAAGAGACCCAGGGGATCGCCCAGTGCGGGACCATGCCTTCCTGGTGCCGAGTGCCCGCAGGTCCTCCCTACCTCTCACACCACTCGAGGGTGTTCAAGGATCACATCCTATGTTGCTTCCTTCTCCAACCCTGCCAGCCAGCATGTGCCTTTAGGTACAAACGCTTCCCTGCCACCCCACCTGGGAGTTTAGCAGGGAGAGGTAAAGTGCTTCCCAGAGGCAGAGAATTACAGGCTGACGCCAGCATGGACCGTCAGGGGCTTAGAGAGGGTAGACACCCATGTTAAGACCGTTCTCATCAAGCCAGGCTCCTGCTGCCCTTCACCCTAGCCACCCTTACCGAATGCCAGGTCCAGTCTGTGAAATGGGCTGGCCCGGGTGGAGGAGGAAGCAGAATGCAGGGTTAACGTGTGGGGCGGGTGGCATGCCACGGGCCTCGGGGACAGGGCAGCGGCCCCATGATGCTCACAGCCACTCCCGGGGCCTGGGAACACACCGCCTCATGGCAAAGGGGCCCTGCCGGTGGGACTGAGGGGAAGGGCCACTGTAGTGTCTGTGTAGGGCCCCTCTGACCACACAGGTCCTTCAAGCGGAGGCTCCTTCCTGGTGAGACCAGAGTGACGTGATGCTGTCAGCCCTGAAGACGGAGGAAGAGGGCCTCAAGCCAAGAAACGGAGGCGTCTCTGGAAACTGCAAAGGCTTCAGGGAGAAACGCAACCTGACCAGCCCTGTGTCGATCTCAGACTGGGGGACCATCGGACTCCGGACTTCAGAAGTCTAACAATTAAACGTGTGCTATTTTAAGCCACAGAATGTATTAGAGCGGCAACAGGAAACTAACACAGCCTCCAAAGAGAGCTGAGCACTGGGAAACAGCCCCCTGCACCCCAATTCCCACCCCTGCACCCCTTATTCCCTTTCCCCAGGTTCTTATCACCTCTGATACCCACGTTAAATGCAGACACGACTGGACTTCTCTGACGGGAAAACTTCCCGCTGGCTCATTTGAGCAGTGGTTTCTAGAGACATGGGCTGAGCTTCAAGGCAGGAGCCAACCACACTCAGGATGTGTGAGGGGTAGGTTCTGGGGGCCTTGTCTCTGCCACGAGGCTGGGTAGGGGAGACGGGGCCCCACTGATGACAGGGTGAGCAGGCCTCTCTCCTGCAGGCAGGAGAGGTCTTGGGACAAGAACATCCTAGGCCTTGCACCCTGAGTTCTAGTCCAAACTCACTAGCTAGGGGACCCCCAGTGCATCCCTTCACTCCTCACTTTTCTCACTCATAAAATGGGGATAACGATCTGGGCCTGCCTGTCTCTCTGACATCTCTGAGGTCATGTGAGAAAACGCAGGTAAACTCATCAACAGCTCCTTCTCCACCTGACTGGGTGGGAGAGCAGTGAGGTCAATAAACCAATTTCTTCCTTAGGTGCTGCCACAAGTCAGTTCACCGTGCGATCTCAAATATCCCGGGCCTCCGCCTTCACAGCTGTGGACTGAATGCTCACAGGAGCGCTGAGGCCTCTTCCAGCTGATGGTTTGTTTTCTGCCTTCTGTCTAGCCGCTGGCACCCCCTACTGGAGCTCTCAGGAACACCTGCTCCTCCACATCCCCCAGGATTTGGACCAATTTACCACCACTACCTTCTTCACAGTCCCCGTGCCAGCCCCAACCCTCACCCTGACCCTGACCCCGACCCTAGCCCCTGGCCGTGGCTAAACAAGTCTAAGACCGGGCTGGGAAGCAACTGGGCTCCTGATTCAGTAACTGGCAAAGCGCGTGGGCTCCCCTGCTGCAGGGCCTGTGCCCAGGCCAGAGACATCCCCCAGGCCCCCAACAGGGCGGGCGCTGGCTCCCTTGGGCCGGGGGCTCGACTCTCTCCCCCAGGATACCCCGACTCTGCCCTCCCCTCTCCACGCGTGGGAAGACGAGAGGTGGAGGACGTCAAGGGGCTGAACCTCAGGAAGGAAGAGAGAAAGCCTTTCAACTATTAAATCTGTTTAGTAAAGACAATTTTGCTCATACAAAACGACAAGAATTCACAACAGTCTGAGCTGGGCGCCGTGAGAGGCGCTGCGGGCATCGGAGCCCTGCCTTCGCACCCCGAGAAGGCCCTGGGCAGCCCCAGCCCTGCCCGAGAGAGATGAGAGCCGAAGCATCACTGCCCCCTGCCCCAGGGACCGCGGCGCGGGGCCCTCCCCACAGTGCTCAGGTTAACACGGGGCCTCCCCACCCCACACTGGCCTGGATACTACGCTGAGTTGTTTGGGGTGGAGGGCGAGGGAGCGGCTGGTGAGAGAGGGGCAGAGTCGGGACATCTTTGGTGCAAAGCCTCCCCCACCCGCCCGCTGGCCACGCCACGGACACCTGCAGAGGCCACGGGGGGTGCCATGCTCGCCCCCAAGGGACTGCGGACCAACGCCCCGGAGCCCGGGAGGCACTCAAAAGGCAGGCTCACCCACGTGGGCTGAGGGTGGGCCTGCTGCAAAACGGCTGCAGACATGAGAGAGCAAACACCAGCAGGTTAAGGACGGCAGGAAGGGGGTGCAGAGGCCTGACTCAGCGCCTCCGTGGAGGCTTAGGACCCACACAGGGCGGAGGGCTCCAAGTGGGCTCCGGTCTTTCTGGCACTC
>SJYC01090460.1:0-11017 GCA_006408675.1 Madoqua kirkii | reverse complement strand
GGGCGGGCACGGGGCCAGACAGGCTCCCAGGCACTTGGGCAGGCCCAGCGTGGCAGGGTGGGCCCGGGCGGGGGAGATGGTTCCGAGCGCGGCAGGGGCCCCTCACACACACAGGCACTACCCAGCGGGCACACGCACGCACGCACGCACACACACACTCACTCCTATCCGTCTGGCACACCAGGGACATCCGAGGGCTCAGCAGAGCCTCCGAGCCTGGGCTCCACGGTCTGCAGCTCCTGGCAGGCCTCAGCCAGTGGGGACCTGGAGCTGTAGCAGGGAGGTCAGGAGGCCAGCGGCGCAACGCAGGGACGCCCCTCGAGAGGGTTCCACAGATACCCTAGGACACACCCCAAACCCTTGCAGTCTCCAGACAGGACGGGGCTTGGGGGACACGGGCGGGAGTGAGGGCAAGAACAATAAAAGAAGGTTCGTAAAAATTCTAAGTCAAATTACTGATAAAATTGCCAAATGAGCACAGGGTCGAGGGCACGGTGCTCCCTCTCCCCGGGGCCCCAGCCTCCCGGGCGCCTGTTCTCAGGCAGGTGGCCGGAACCGAAGGCAGAACGCAGCCTCTAAAGAGGTCCCGGCTCCTCGCGGTGGCCGAGGAGGAGGGGAAAAGAGGAGGCTCTGGGTCTCTCTGTTTAAAAAATCCAGCCGGGTCGATAGTTATTGCTTGTCCTCCAGTAGAGCAGCCGGCCCAATTCAGTGGGCGAGGGCCGCGGCCTCTAGGGCCCGCGCTTTCTTCCGCCTCTTCAGAAGCAGAGGGTTGGACGCGTCTTCAATCTTTTTTATCTTGATCTGCTCGTAGTCGACCCGCATCGTGGCCAAGGCACTGGTCATCTCCTCCTGGGGGTGGCGACCGGGAGAGACATCAGAGACCACAGACCGAGCGGGGCGAGGATGGGGTGACGTGCGGGAGCGGAGACAGAGGGCAAGCGGGAGCAGAGACAGAGGGCAAGCCGGCCGGAGAGCCCAGGGCCAGCTCAGCAGAGCCCCCCTAGGGCCCAGAGCCCCCCAGCAGCCTGGGGGAGCAAAGAGCACCGACTAGGAGCCAGGAGACCTGGTCTCACGTCTGCTCCAGCCAGTCATTAGCTGGGCAACTGTGAAGAGCATCCCCCCCCCCGCCCAAAACCCAGGCCTCAGTTTCCTCATCTGCAAACTGAGGAGACTGCAGAGGACCTTTCAGGCCCTTTCAGAGGCAGAGTGTAACGGCTAGCAGGAAACTGCCACAGCCAACTTTAGACTGGCACAGAAGCCTCTGCCCACAGCCAGGTTGGGGAAGCGGCTCAGAGTCGCTGTGGTACCAGATGACACGGGGCGAGAGGATGCAGAACCAGCCGCCTCCCTGAGCACCACTGAGCCCCCCGGCCAGGCACCCCCTCACCTTGACGTCCTCCCACCTCTCCTTGTCCTCCTTCAGGACCCGGCTGGTGTGCAGTGGGGTTTGAGGGACCTTCGTTGATTGCTGGGGGCAGAGAAAAGGGTCCTAGTGAAGACCTGTAGCGGGGTGGGGTCCGTAGGGACCGGCCCCATGGACCCTGGTGCCTCCAGCCTGCTGGGCTCACCATGATCCAGGGGTGGTTCATGAACTCGGTGATGGTCATCCTCTGGGTGGGCTCGGTCTTCAGCAGGTTCCGGATGAGCATCTTCACTGCGGGAGGAAAGCAGGGTGCCCACAGGGCACAGAGACAGCTCAGAGGCCACCCTCCCCTCCTGCTCCTTTCCAGTTTTCAGGGAGAAGCCAGACTTACAGGGGGCGTGGACACAGACCACTCAAGACGCTTGGCCCTGAGGACCATTACAGACAGCTCCCACTATTGGACGGCCCCGCACAACCCAAGCCCTGGCCCTACTGGGCCCTTCACACAGAGCAGGTGTGCGCTGGGTGAAGACCCACATCCACATCACTGATAGGAGATCATCCCTACACACATACACACTACAGACACAGACACACAGGCAGGACATACCCAGCAGGTGCGGGCTTGGTGAAGACCCACAGCCACGTCACTGATGGGAGATCACACAGGCAGACACACACGAGAGACACACACACACACAGACACACATACACATGCACGCTCTTTACCTTCCTCTGATACTTCTGACCATTCTGGGTTGGGGAATTCATACTGGCCCATTCGGATGCGACTCTTCATGCCCGGAGAGATGGCGAGGCCGTGGTTGGAATAGAAGGGGGGGTACCCACACAGCCTGAGCCAAGAGGAAGCAGGAAGAGAGGAACAGAGCTGATGTTATTTAGGTCCCACACCAGGACTTCTTGCAAAGTTCACAGAGAAACTGGGACTCATTGATTCAGGTACAAAGTCAGAGACAGGGCCCAGGAATCCAACATACTCAGTATCTAAACCATACATCTTCCTGCCCATTAGCCAATTCGTAGCAATGAGCTGTCAGAGTCCACTCAACACGGAGAAGGGACACGCAGGACCCCCGGGGCACCCCAATCCAGAAGGGGACACTAACTGTGCCCTCTTCCTCTCACCCCAGAGGTAGAGGCTCCCGTTCGCGCCTGCCCAGCCCGTGCCCCCAGGCCGTGCCCCACACTCACAGGATGTACATGATGACGCCCAAGGACCACATGTCACAGGACTTGTCGTACTTCTCTGGGCCCAGCACCTCTGGAGCTGCAAACAAAGACGAAGGCAATGGGCCTGGGCCTCGGAACTCCAGGATCCACCCAGGCCCTCTGTGGGTGGTGTGCCCACCCGACCCTTCAGCCCATCACAACGGGACTGCAGCTAGGCCCAGAAGAGGGGCAGTCGTAGTCCAGGCCCAGGGCTGGGTAAAGGAGACCTGAAGACCCTCCTCAGTGGGGAGCCCGATGGCCAGAATCTCAAGATAAAGCAAGTCTTGAACTGCAAGAGCCTTTTAGACTGTCTTTCAGTTTGACAAACCCATTTTGAGGTTTCCTCTGCGCAGTGGGCTGGGGGCCCTGGACCAGAGGACCCCCCGGGGGTCTGACAGGAGCAAGAGCTCTTCTCAGCGAAGGCGCACACGCGCACAAACTTCCACCCGCGACCTCACACGCGTGACTTCTCAACCACTTCAGGCCCAGCAAGACCTGCTAAGCCTGGTTCAAGTCAGGTCACATCAGAACTGGGCTACAAAGGGCCGGCAGACACAATTCTCCTGGGCCCTGGGGTCCTGAGACCAGCAAGAGGAGGCTCTGGGAGAAGCTCCGGGCAAAGACAGGCTCCCAGGGTTTCTCCAGACTTACCCACGTAGTATGGTGTGTAACAAGGAGTGGTCAGAGAGTTGTGACTGGTGGTTTCCTTGGCAAAGCCAAAATCAGTGAGTTTGAGAATGGCGTTGGGCCTTTTGGAGGTGTATAAGAGGTTTTCGGGCTAGAGAGAGAGAGACAAGGAGCATCTCTGCTGAACCTGTGAGCGACCATCAGAAACCCGCAGGGGAACGATTCTGCCCTTCCTTCCCGCCCTCATTCAGTAACCGTCTGTCTGGACCCTATGATCCGTACACCATCGGGACCCTCAGCCCCTGCCTCCCCAGATATCACGGCAGACGGGGGAGTAAGACACTGATGCAGAGACAGAGCACCACAGGGGCACAGGCCGAAGGAGGGGCTGTGGGGAGTGACTGAGGAGCACGGCCTCAGAAGGCTTCCTAGCCGGGAGGGGATTTGCCCAGAGGACAGGGCCTGTGGGGCAGAGAGGCGCTCTGCCCACTCCACGCAGGAGCCAAGCTGCAGGGATGCAGGACAACCCTGGGGACCCTTCCGAGGGCGACCGTGGCCCTGACCCCTAAGGCCTCTGGGCCCCCTGGGTTAGGGGCGGGCAGTACAAACAGCTGGTACCTTGACGTCCCGATGGGCAATGTTGATTGAGTGCAAATACTGGATGGCCTCGCCAATGCTCTTCATGATCTCTGAAGCCTCTGCAGAGGAGACGGGCGCGGGGAGACAGAAGCCAAGTCACAAGATGCATCCTTAGGTGTGAAAAGCTGAGGCGAGAGCCCTCCCGGAAAGCCTAAGGCCCCTGACACCCCTACCCGCCCCAGAAGGTGAGGTGCAGAAGCGGGCAGAGCCCCAACAGCAGGTTGGCGGCGGCCTGAGCACCTCCCCGGGAGCAGGCCCCTGCAGCCCCGCTGCCCCGCCGCCGGGCTGGGCCCGCGACAGACCCTTTCTACCTCTTTCCGTGAAGGCTTGGTCTCCTCGGTCCTGGATTCGACTGAACAGTTCTCCGCCATCCAAACTGAAACAAAGCCACAGTTAGACCGAGGCCGTGACATCGGCGCTTGCAAGTTGAGTTTCAGCGCCCCCAGCCGGCAGTCCTGGGAAGTAAAGGGGCCCGGGTGGGGAGCAGGGTTGGGCTGCTCACCACTCCATGACGATCAGCAGGCACTTCCGCCCCGCGTACAGGTTCTCGTAGACGTCCACGATGCGCACGATGTGCGGGCACTGCGAGGCGCGCCAGTGCAGCTCCACCTCGCGGCGGGCCTTGGGGCAGTCCTGCAGCATCTGCAAGCCAGACCTCCTGAGGGAGCGCGGGGGCTGCCCCGCCTGCACCTCCCCTGGCCCAGCCGTGTGCCCACCAACCCCACCGGCACGCCACCGAACCCGCCCCCCATCTGCACCCCGCTCGCGCCGGCACATCAAGTCCCCTGCCCTAGCCCATCGACGCCCCAGCCCCAGCCCATCAAATCCTCGGCCCCGCCCCATCCACCTCCCACCAGGCCCAGCACCAGCCCTCTTGTCACAGCCCCCGCACCCCCTCCCAAGCCTGACCTGGGCTCTGCAGCTCTTTTATCTGCTCTAAAAGAAACTGCAGGATGACCCCTTGTGAGATCTCCACAGCTGACCAGAGACTATCCTTAACCACGCAGGGAAAGACGGCTGGGCCTCTCCCCAGCTAAGGCGTGAAGTCTACTCCAAAAGGCAGGCAGGGCTACGCACTGGGAGGCAGAGAGGACAGGATGCCTGGCGGGACGACAGACCGAGGAAAATCCAGACAGCCGTGGACCGGGGCCCAGAGGGGGGCGCCTCCAGGTCTGCTGGGAAAGGAAGCTCTAAGGTCCCTAAACCCAGCACACCAAATCCACAGCCATATCCTTTCAACAGCAAACAGCCTCAGGAGCCAGCCAGTGTGATCCACTCCGGGTTCTTAACAGATCCCCAACCTGGAGCAAGTCACTTAACATGAGCCTTGTTCCCAGCCCCTCTTCTTTCGGGGACCAGATGGCCACGGTATTAAAGGAGCCTGGCTTCCTTACCTGCGTCCAAGGCCGAGATTTGACTAGTCTAAGCCGGTTTCATTAATCCCAAGCCTTTTACTAAGACCCAGCACTGGTCAGGTAGCACTCTGCAGGAAATCTGCAGAGAGGCCTCTTGAAAGGAGCAGAGAAGGCAGCAAGGCAGCATGTCTCCCGCACATGGCACCTGGTGCCAGGACAGTCACTCTGGGGTACCTTGAGGTGGGGGTGGCACAGCGGAGCACTGAGACACCTGCTGGGAAGCGTGTGAGTCTTGGTGAAGAAGACCAGATGGCCAGAGAGGAGCCAGACTACACAGGAAGGGAAAAGGCAAGCAGGCACTTCCAACAAGAAAGCTAACATTCATTATGCTGCGGTCTGTGACATGCTGGGCTTTGCCTAACTGTACAACAGCTGCCCATTTTACAGGCTGAGGAAACTGAGGCTCACAGAAGCAACGTGTCCCAGGCTCATTTCCTGGGGGAAGCCAGGGCTGGAATCCAGGCCATGTGGATTCCAAAGCCTAAACCTTTTCCATGATACCATGCAACTTTTACAGGAGGGGTGGAAGCCAAAACTTGTTAGTCTCAGGTCACCAAATGCAAACTGGTTTCAGAGACACAACCCCCAACAGGTGCCCAGATAATTCAGTCTCCTAGGGAGCAGTCACCATGAGGTCACACTGCCACTGGTGGCAGTCTAGGGACACTGCACACAGATCCTGAGTTTTGCTCCCTTCAACTTCATTCATTCAAAAAGGTTATTTTCCATTCCCACACCCTATGAAAAGCAGGAAGAGACCCTGGCCAATCTCATTTGAAAGTACTTCAATTCAACAGAGCTCCTACTATGGACCACACATTGTGCTAGATGTGAAAACCAAAGAGTCCTAGTCTGAAAGAGACGGCTGGATGGCATCACTGGACATAAGTTTGGGCAACTTCCGGGAGATGGTGAAGGACAGGGAAGCCTGATGGGCTGCAGTCCATGAGGTCGCAATGTCAGACACGACTGAGCAACTGAACCACCTGAAAGAACTCAAACTTGGGGAAGGGGTGTGGGCAAAGGTTGCCACACAGAAAATGCTTATAACCCAGCGAGAAGCTGCTGTGAGACTGCCAAATTCAGAGTTCAAGAGAAAGAGTTCTCCGGGCAGCCCCAAAAGAAAGACCTCTCTCACCCTCTACAGGCACACAGTGCTGAAGCCCAAGCTGTCGCAGCCACTCAGAGGCAACAGGAGGTCAAGGATCTGCAGTTAGGAGACACTTGGGCCTGGGTCTGAAATCTGTCCATTTCTGGTTGCACAGCCTTGGAGAGATTGTCACCTTTTGAGCCTGCTCCACATCTGCAAGTCAGGAGTTAGAATATCTGCCTCCCTCCCTCACAGAGCCGCTGCAAGCTTCTAACGAAAGAATCTCTGAGCACACTCTGTTATCCGAAAGGCACTCACCTCTGCAAACCATCAGCGTAACTGCCACAGCACAGGGGCCCTCTCAGTCACCTCTGAGTGAGGCTGGAACACCCTGGTATAACCAACAAACCCTGATGTTACAAGTCACCAGCAAGACCGTAGGCTGGGTTTGTGTCTGCAGCCCCATGACCACCGCCTAGAAACCAGCTCTGCTCAAACTTTCCACAGCTGTGCTAAGTGAGCACGCTGCTGCTGCTGCTGCTGCTAAGTCGCTTCAGTCATGTCCGACTCTGTGCGACCCCAGAGACAGCAGCCCACCAGGCTCCTCCGTCCACCAGAACTCTCTAGGCAAGAACACTGAAGTGGGTTGCCATTTTCTTCTTCAACTGAGCACATACCAAGACCCAAACCCACATGCACGCCCCTTAGCCCTCCTAAACTCAGAGTACACACTGCAGGTTGTGTCTGCTCTCTCTACCTTAGACACAGCAACGTGTGGGGCATCAGGCAAAAGAGAATGTGCAGCCAGGAAGACTGGGTTCACATTCCGCCTTCAGATCTGCACACAGTTCACTCCGTAGCTGGCAAAGGGGGAGGAGTGACATAGTACAACAAACCTGGCTTTGCAATCACACACAATTTGCATCCCAGGTCTGCATTTCTCAGCTTGTCAAAATAAGAAAATTGGACAGAAGAGTACTTTTAAATTCTAAGAGAAGCAGAGTAAGAATCCCCATGAACACCAGTAACTGACAGTCTGACATCCTTGAATGGATATAAAAATCAGCCCATAGTGAAAGCGAGACCTTCAACCCGGTGAGGCTTCCAGGCTGGCTGATGTCATGGGGCAAAGCCGTGAAGAGCCAAAGAGGCTGTGTGGACAGCTGTGGGGCACCAACGCCGAGAGGCTGGCAGGAACGTGCTAATCTGGAGGACTGGGCTGAGCAGAGACCAACAGGGGAGGTGCTGAGCTCTGACCTGAGGAGCGGCAGGGAGAGAAAGCAGGATTCTGGTGTGCCGCCAGGGGCCACCACCAGAGGATGCAATAGGCTCGACCAGGAGCCAAGAGTCACATGGAAAGGCTTCCACCTCTTGGGCCTGACAAGGACAGGAGAGGCCAAAAGGCCCAAGACTGCAGCCCTGAGGGCTCACGGCTGAGGAAAGGAAGGGTCTTCCCACCAAAAAGCCAGAGGCCCGGAGACAAGGCATGCCCGAGGGGATTATAAAACATTTTAAGCCCATGCTAGGCCTGCAATGGATACTGTGACTTGCCTGGGCCCCCCAGGGTTTGCCTCTGAAATTCCCTTCCCCAGTGGAGAAGGTTAACTGTCACATGTGCTAAACTGCAATGCAACAGGCAAGGCCACCTGCCTACAGGTGTGCCAGGAGGCAGGACCAGGCCAGTGCCTGCTGCCTGGGGAGGAACCTCTAGGTGATGGTGACTGAACTCTCCAACTACTGATCCATTACCACACGATCCAGCGATCCTCCTTCTGGCTATGCCAGAAAAACTCCAACTCAAAAAGATACATGCATCCTAACAGCAGCACTACTTACAACAGCCAAGACAGGGAAGATGTGGTACATAAATACAGTGGAATATTACTCAGCCATGAAAAGGATGAAATAATGCCATCTGTAGCAACATGGATGGACAGTGAGATTATCACACTAAGCGAAGCAAAGACAAATATCATGATATCATTTATATGTAGAATCTTTAAAAAATGATACAAATGAACTTATTTACAAAAGAGAAAAAGACTCACAGACAGAAAACAAATTTATAGTTACCAATGGGGAAAGAGGAAGGGGAGGGATAAATTAGGAATTTGGGATTAACTGATATACACTACTATATTACAGCAGACAGTCAACAAGGACCTACTGCATAGCACGGGGAGCTCTACTCAGTATTCTGTGATAAACTACGTGAGAGAAGAATCTAAAAAGGAGTGAATATACATACACATAGCTGAATCCCTGCACTGTACACCTGAAACTCACACAACACTGTAAATCAACTATACTCCAAATTTTTAAATCCAAAACAAACAAACAAAAAAAACAATGTTCCATGCCTCTGTCTTTGCTAGAATCTGGAGGCAAAAAAGGACAGTCTGCCTCATATCCCTCACCAAATGAATCTCCCATCATGGGACCACATGACGACCCGGGGTGGGTCAGCATGCTAAGCCAAGGTGAGCCAGAGAATCGGAAAGAAACAAACGCCGGGGTCTGAGCGCTGCTCACCAGCGAGGCCGACCTGAGGAAGACAGGAAGAGCAAGCCCCAGGTCCCCGGGGGCCATCCCTCCCAGGCTCCAACACTCACCGAGCGTGCAAAGTTGGGGAATCCCTTTGTGCCTCAGTTTCCTGATCTACTAGTTCAGTCGCTCAGTTGTGTCCGACTCCGTGCGACCCCATGAACCGCAGCACACCAGGCCTCCCTGTCCATCATCAACTCCCGGAGTTCACCCAAACTCATGTCCATTGATTGAGTTGATGATGCCATCCAGCCATCTCATCCTCTGTCATCCCCTTCTCCTCCTGCCCTCAGTCTTTCCCAGCATCAGGGTCTTTTCCAATGAGTCAGCTCTTCACATCAGGTGGCCAAAGTACTGGAGTTTCAGCTTCAACATCAGTCCTTCCAATGAACACCCAGGACTGATTCCCTTTAGGAGGAACTGGTTGGATCTCCCTGCAGTCCAAGTGACTCTCAAGAGTCTTCTCCAACACTGCAGTTCAAAAGCATCAATTCTTTGGTGCTCAGCTTTCTTTACAGTCCAACTCTCACATCCATACATGACCACTGGAAAAACCACAGCCTTGACCAGACGGACCCTTGTGGCCAAGTGATGTCTCTGCGTCCTAATTCACTGCCTCAGGTTACCTCCTGAACAGGACGGTGACAGCGCCCAGCTGCACCAAGTGAACCAGCGCGTGTGCATCGGTGCCGCTGTTTCTGCTCTGCCCCAGATCCCTGCATGAGCCCCACTGGGTCGGGCAGCGGGCACCTTGCTCACACACATCTCATTCATGGTGCTGTTGACGGCTCCAGGCGCTGGGACAGGGGCACCCAGAACACCGGAGAGAAGTAGGCTTTGGCGTGTTGGCCCTGGGTCTCCCTTCCCTTTCACACCGCCCAGACTGCTGGGGCAGGGTGCACGTGTCCAGAGAGAAGGAAGCCGTCCATCCTCCCCACGACTGACTGAGTGCCCAGAGTGAGGGATCCAAAAGCCTGGCTCAGGCACAGAATGCAGTGCCCACATGTGGGCACCCTGGTGAGTAAGACCTCTGCCCTCCCAGCAGAAGGGCGACACCTCTGCCGTGGGCAGGCTCACCCACATGGAAGGAGGCTACCTGGGCGCTCAGCAGCCCAGAAGAAAGCAGGAGGACCTGGGGAGGAGGGCTGCTGCTGTGGGCCGAGTCCCAGCAAGCAGCAGCCTCGGAGGGCCCAGAGGAGCCGGGAAAGGGGAGCCGTCTGCACCAGCAGGAGCCCGCACACCCAGCCCACGAGGATGCATGCTACTCTCTGAGAGGGAGAACTAGGCTCCAGCTCGAGGCCCCTGAGCTGGCTGCTCCCAGCAGCGCTGGCGTCTGAACCCCACTCCCACTGCATCCAGAGCCCCTTTCCCGCCACCCCGAGGAAGGGCAAAGGGCAGAACATCTGCCCAAGGGTATCCACGATTCCAACAGCCACCATCAGGGGCTGAAAACATACACAAGCCTGAAAGTGCAAAGCAGCTCTTTGACCGTGAAATCCCAGAATCTTAAAATTTTACCCTTTGGCACTATCATAGGAGGTTTAACACTATATATATTCTAAGCCTGGCTTACTTTAACTAGAAATGAGTAACAAACTGAACGCCCAGCAACAGGCAACAGAGATGCTTTTTCAGGAGTTTATCTATATGATCTTCAATCATTAAAATAATGTTTCAGAAGAATATTTAAGGGGAAATGGATTTCTAAGGGTTTCAGTCACCTTGACACTATCAACAGTAGCACTTTATTTTTTCTTTTGCAGCACAAATCTCCATCTGAAGTTTCCTTAAGTCTGTCTGATTGTAAATGAAAAAGCCAGCGATAGTGAGGTGGATGAACCTATAGCCTATTACACAGAGTGAAGTTAAGTCAGAAAGAGAAAAACAAACAGTGCATATTAATGTATATATATGAAATCTAAAAAACGGTACCGAAGAACCCAACCGAAGGAAAGGAATGGAGTCACAGACAGGAGGGCGGGCCTGCGGCTGCAGCGGGAAGGGGAGGGCGGGAAGAGAGGAGACTTGTGGGCACTCACGCAGGCACATGGCCACGAGTGAGGCAGCGCTGGTGGGCGCTGCCAGGCAGCACAGGGCCTCAGCCTGGGC
>SJYC01090459.1:0-15387 GCA_006408675.1 Madoqua kirkii | reverse complement strand
AGGAAATGGCAACCCACTCCAGTGTTCTTGCCTGGAGAATCCCAGGGATGGGGGAGCCTGGTGGGCTGCCGTCTATGGGGTCGTGAAGAGTCGGACATGACTGAAGTGACTTAGCAGCAGCAGCAGCTATATGTATATTTAAGTAAGTACAGTCCTGTGTGTATATTTGCATATGTATACATGTATTTGCATATGTATGCATTTGTATATTTATTTATGTTTGTATGTATATGTACAGATGTATAAATCAGCCCGTATATGTGTGTATATATACACATATATATGGAACAGCAGTCACACTTGGTAAAACATGAATAACAATATATCTGAAAGATACAATAATAGGCGCCTTAGTTTACTTTACTGCATCTTTATTCTCTAAGTGACTCATAATTAGCATGCATACTTTTTAGCGAGCCAGAGAAGCTCAGCTCTCTGCACCTGACTCGGAGGCTGTCCCTCAAAGCCCCGGGCCCGGTGGCCGGGGAACAGCAGCTGTGGGCGCCCAGGCGGCTCTGCCAGGGGCTGTGCTCTGGAGTCTTGAGCGGGGCGGTGGCTGTGCCCAGTGGGCACCCGCTGCCGCACAGGCCCCCATGGAGAAGGGATGAGCAGACCTGCAGTGCGAGCCACACAACCACACTCTGCCTGCTCCAGCTGACCCGGCCCCGACCCTCACCTCCCCAGCGCCCCGGCTGGCAGCGGGGCATCCGTGTCTGGCAGAAAGATCACGGGACCTCTTCTCTCATTCAGCCTGAAACCTGGGAAACGGGGCCCCTGCAGCCCTGGACGGCCAACAAGGAGGTGTGCGGAGTCACGAGGCCGCACACTGCCCTGGCACCATGCGCAACCTCCCTGAAGAGCGGGGTCCCCCCAAGCCCCCCTCCCTGGGTCTGCAGCCATCAAGGGGGCGGGAGACACGTGGCCCTCGCAGCCCCTGACCTCATCTGCCCCGACGGTCATCAGTGGGCACGCGTCACGTGCTGGCGTGGAAGCTGTGGGAACACAACGGAGAACACGGCAACGCAAGCCTGCCCCAAGGAGCTTACACTTGGTGCAGGAAGCACGCGAGAACACATTTTTTATTTTAAAATTACACATCATGATTTGTGCTATAAAGGACATAAGTTATGTGATGCCACAGAAGCAGCAGTGCTGCTGAGCAAGAATCTCTTTTTTTTCCCCCAGATTTCAGAGAGATGAAAGGCTGCAGAGATGTCTCTTTCTCTTCATCCAGCTCAGCTCAGGACATGAGACAGGAGACACGGGCAAGTCTTGGGTGAAACGATGATTTTCCTCTACATCTTCAGGGGCAGAAAGAGTAGGATCCCCTTCTAGAAACTACCCAGCTCAGAGAGGAGCAACTGATGGACCCCGCCTAGGAAGTGATCGAAACAGAAATCTAACAGCACATTTTGTTTCAGTCTTTGAAGGTGAGAAAGTCTCTGAAATAAAAGGCACACCGAAGTACATCATCAGGGTCCCACATGTTGGCACACACATTCCCAAACATTTGGTTGGGAGGTAAAAGCGATTTTCCATATTGTTTACTGATTTTCATTAATGTGACAGGAGAAGATTCCAACCCAAAGCTAAGCTAAAACTTACTGCGGAGAACCCAGTACCCAAAGCCTTTACAGCACAGCCCTGAGCCACTCTGCCCAGGAGAGCATGACCTTCCCTGCGGTTCCCGCCTTAGCCTCGCTCTCACTCTCCTGGGCAGACAGGAAGGACCAGCCTCCAACCAAAAGGCAAGAGGCTTACAAGTTATGCTTATAAACGACAAATTTTTTAAAATATTTGCAACACATGCTAGCCAAAGGTTAACTTAACTCTGCAAATCAACTGTAAAAGATTAACAATCCAGTGTAAAACTGGCCAAAGAAAAGGACAGCTCGAAGAAGGAAAATCAAACGAAAGAAGGTTGCTGCCACTCATTAAAAGAGAAATGTTTATAAAACTTAACAATAATTTCACCAGAATGGCAAACACACACACACACACAAAAGAAGGAATTCTCTGGCAATCCAGTGGTTAGGACTCTGAGCTCCCACTGCAGAGGACGTAGGATCCTTGCTGGTCGGGGAACTAAAACCTTGCAAGCCATCCAACCGAAAAAAACAAACTCCTGAGCTTATGCAAAGAGTCTTGAGGAAGAGGCACCCTCTCATACACACAACAAGGATATAAACCAGTATATTTTTGGCTATGTCTATCAAAACCGTAACGTTCAAACCTTAGGCCCAGTAACTATTTAGCTAGGATATTATTCTACAAGTATGTTCCGAAAGCATCTTAATGGCAAAAAAATTGGTCATAACCTAAATGTCTACCACTAACGAACTGATCAGATAGGTGCCACGCAGGACAGAGGAGGGCACAGCCTGCTGCAAGGGAGAGGCAGGGCTGCATTCACCACTAAGAGGGGGCTGGGTGTTAATAAACAGGGACGCAGAAAAGAACAGGAGGATCCTTTGGCTTTTTTATGTTCTAATTTTTTTTTTAATGGAGCTAAATTCACATTACTTAGGTAACTTTTAAAGTATGTTCACAAAAACAAGAAGCAAACACACCAAAAGGTTCATGAGTGGAGGGCACAAGATCCATCCCTGGTCAGGGAACTAAGATCCTGCAGGCTACTAAACATAAATGCTAGTACTATAGGTAACATTTTCTTTTCTGCCTTTTTAAAATTTCCAAAAATAAAAAAAGTACTAAATAGAATGTAAAATATACCACTTGGGTGGTTGTTTTGTTTCAATTAAGGCAGAGCAAGACGACACAGACTCTTGGATGTTTAGCATCTTTCTGGAGGCTAAATTACCTCCCCCCCAAAAAAACATCCACAGTGTTGACCAAAAGAAGAGCTTATATTTTCTCATCTTTCCCCTTTCTCATTTTACATTTTTGTGTACTGTTTGGGTCTCTATCATCTGCATGTATTTCTTGGTAAAAATTAAGTCTAGTAATTCTCCACAGGTGCAGTATGCTTTGGTCCTCCATTTGACTACCAGCCTGAGTCCCCCCAGAAGCAAGTCCACCTTCTTTAGAGCAGGAGGAGCGGAGATGGGGACCCCTCATGGACCACAGGGGCCGGGCAGGGGGTGGGGGCCTGCTGGTACTCAGAGCACGAGGGGAGCCCAAATGATGAGAAGACCTGCCATCTTCCCGGGGAGTATATAACCCGAGTATGGCTGCCCTCGTGGCTCAGTGGTAAAGAATTCGCTTGCCAATACAGGAGACGTGGGTTCAATCCCTGGATTTGGAAAATCCCCTGGAAGAGGAAATGGCAAACCACTCCAGTATTCTTGCCTGGGCAAACCCATGGACAGAGGAGTTTGGTGGGCTACAGTCCACGGGGTCGCAGAAGAATCAAACGTGACTTAGCAACTAAACAACGATAACCCGAACATGACAAAGAGCAGGCTGTGGCCCCAAACCACCACTGCTGAGCACTTCTGCCTTATCTGGGGAAAAGCCCTGCTTGGGAGTCTTGGGAAGGAACCCAGAAGCCACAGGACACAGATTTCTGTTTCTTCCAGCAGACAGAAAGAGAAAGAAGAATCTTCATGTGCGCCACACTGACCAGGCATCAGGTGTACTTTATATATAGAAAATACGCTATATTTAAGCCTCCTACAGGCCTCTGGAAAGCCTCCATTGCTGACTCCATTTGCAGGTGTGGCGACGGGCTGGTGAGGCAACTTGCCCCAGGTCACACAGCTAGTGATGACAGCCAGGATCCAACCCCATTCAGACCCCAACCTCCAGGTCCCTATTTTCACAACACTCGAGGCTTTAACAAACAAACCCCGGGCTCCGGACACGAGCACCTGTCCCCAAAGGCCTCCCTTCCTGGCCCACGTGGGGTCAGCCCCGGCCATGTCTTTGTCCACCAGGCCTCGCTCAGAGCTTGACGCCAAGGAGCTGCAACACTCAGACCAAACGGGGTTGCGGATCCGGACCGCGCCACAGGCTATGGCTCACTGCCCGAGACACGGCATATTTCCCCGGACACAGGTGGATGGAGGCAGGGAGGAAACACACGGACTAGCCAAGTGTGCTGGAAGCTAACGTCCGAGTGGCGGGGACAGAAACGCCCTGTTCTTTGTAGTATTAGGTATGATTTTATGAAATCCAGAGATGGGCAAACCATCAAGAGAAAATAAGATGAGAGGAGGTCATGAGCAACGCTTCTGGTCCACACACGGCCCCCGTCCATCTAATCCTACGCAGCTAACAAAGCAAATGGAAACCTTCAGCTGGAAGCGATGATCGCCGCTCGTCTTCATCGTGCTAGCTCAGCAGAATGAGATTCAAGGAGTGTGTGCCCTAAGCAGCGGGGCTGGGGGACGTGGAGGGAACTGGGAGAGGGAGCAGAAGAGGAGGGTCCTGTAAGACAGCTGGGTGACGGCAGGACGAAAAAGAACAAGAAGTGGGCACTGTGGTAACACGTGGGGGGCTATGGGGTAAGAGATGGGAACTGCTCTTTCCTACACAGTTGACGAAAATGGACCAAATGCCAGACAGAGCTCCAGCCACCCGCCATGAGCACCTGGACGTCGGAGAGGGAGACGGAGCCCTTTTCTGCTCAGAGCAGGGTCCCTGACACATTCCTATCTTGCCTCACTAAGGAGTTCACCTCTCAAACAGCTGAAGATGCGAGAAGGGAAGTGTTACCTAGAACTCGATTCTAACCAGAAAGCAAAGGCACATTACATTAAAAATTACATTAAAAAAGAAAGAAAGAAACCTCGATTAGCAAAAACAATAACAACAACAAGAATACCACACTGGGGAATAACCTCGTCAATCTGGAGTTCCAAGGAGGGAAGAAAAAGCCTGGAGACAAAAACAATTGTTTCGCCTAGACTTCCTGAAAAATCTGAGACAAAGGAACAGTATAAGCAGAGATCCCCAAAGGGAATGCAGTTGGAAAGACGAGGCCTGGTCTCCAACAAGTGGGTTCTGAGCATCTAAAGCTCGATAATCCCCAGCTGCCAAAGGCAAGGTCACAGCACAGGGGGCTGAGGAGGTGTCCAAAGGTACCAGCAACTGCCCGAACCCTGGACAGTCCCAACGAGAGTGGGATGAGCTCAAAGAACAGATAAGCAGAGCTGATGGAAATGCAAGAACTACTGAAATAAGTCTTAAACCTGCAGGTGAAGCTGGAAGGAGACCCAGGGAGGAAGTGCGCCCCTCGTGGGGACGGACAGAGGCTCTCATCTACCGAAGTGATAGCGAAGGTGCTATTCTTTCTGTCAAGGAGAAAGCTCTTCAGACTGGGCCATACTTTAAAGGCAGACCTCAAATCCAAGCTCACCCAAGAACCGACTGCTGCTGCTGCTGCTGCTGCTAAGTCGCTTCAGTCGTGTCCAACTCTGTGTGACCCCATAGACAGCAGCCCACCAGGCTCCCCCATCCCTGGGATTCTCCAAGCAAGAACACTGGAGTGGGTTGCCATTTCCTTCTCCAACGCGTGAACGCGAAAACTGAAAGTGAAGTCGCTCAGTCATGTCCGACACCAGCGACCCCATGGACTGCAGCCTACCAGGCTCCTCTATCCATGGGATTTTCCAGGCAAGAGTACTGGAGTGGGTGCCATTGCCTTCTCCAAAGAACCGACTGGTAAGCACCCAAAGATGACTGACCTGAAGGACATACCCCAGTCTCAGAAGAATCACACCCCACAACCAGAAGGCACCTGCAGC
The DNA here is from genome assembly GCA_006408675.1 of Madoqua kirkii. NCBI lineage: Eukaryota > Metazoa > Chordata > Mammalia > Artiodactyla > Bovidae > Madoqua > Madoqua kirkii. The sequence goes on along the minus strand of SJYC01090459.1, from coordinate 9,679 downwards.
AGTGTGACGCCCAAACCACCACTGGTCAGCACCGAGGAGCCGTGGGGAGAGTGGGCAGCGCCCGGCTTTCTGGCAGCGAGCACCCCCCAGTGCCCACCCTGCAGCCTCGTGAAGGAAAGTCAAGGAAAAAGAAACAATATGCCCACAGAATTGCTAATAAGAAGGAGCACGTGACTGCACATCTGTCTCTGGCAAACCTCTAGAGCGGGTCGTGAACTAGGCCCTCACAGCCTGGGCTAGCTCCCTGGGAAGCCAAGGGGCACCAGTCATGCCACCTTTTCCAGCAGGCTGACTAAATTACAGGCCAGACAAAAGACAGATATTAATGCATAGGTCCTTGACTTCTACAAAGGGCGTGGACACAGTCTCCTGCCAGACCTTTGAGATGATAAAGAAAGAGGCAGTGAGATGACAAAGTACCTTATTTGTAATTGTTATCGATGGCCAATACTGAAGTGTTACTTAATGGATCTAGGACAGGCTAAGTGTTGTTGTTTAGTCGCTAAGTTGTGTCTGACTCGGTGACCCCATGGACTGTAGCCCGCCAGGATCCACTGTCCATGGGATTTCCCAGGCCAGAATACTGGAGTGGGTAACCATCTCTTTCTCCAGGGGATCTTGCCGACCCAGGGATCGACCCCGTCCTTCCTGCATTGGCAGGCAGATTCTTTACTGCTGAGCCACTGGAGACAGGCTGAACATGCACCAAACTGAACTCGGCACTCACTCTGACTTATTGCCGGGTCTCGGTAAATGACGATGACATCACATGTAGCCAGACCCCCGGATATAAATCTCGAAGCAGTCACCTGCAGCCTCTCTCCACCCGCCCCCAACAGAGCCAATCCACCTCTGGCTATGCAGAGACTGCCCAGTCTTCTCTTTTCCAGTCTGGCTGCCACTTGCTCGGCCCCCTTGGCCCTTCCGTGCTCGCTAACTAGCTTCTAGACTTGGTCTGCTCTCCAACACATCCCACATCTACCTCTAAAAGGCAAATCTGAGAAGACACATTTTCTTCCTTAAACATCACCACTGGCTAAGAGGATAAAATCCCAATTCCTTAGCTTGGTCTTTCCTAGCTCCTGCCCGTAATATCTCTGCCCTCATCCTATTTAAGCTACACTGAACCCCACTGTCCTCCAACACGCCACGCCTTGTCAGGACGCCAGTCTTCGCATCCTTCCAGCACCAGCGCAATGTTACCTCCTCTGAGAAGCCTCCCTAGTGACTTCCAACCACAGTCAGTCTCTCTTTCCTCTCTGCTCCCACAAGACTCTTGCTAAGTTCCTACTACAATACACACACACTGGTGCTATTTACAAGACGGGTCCTCCTTCTGCTATAAAGACCGCGTGCCTTTTGGAGACTAGGACCATGTCTTATTCACTTTTTGATCCCTAATCCTGGGCCTAATACATGGATTCATGGACGTGCTCAATATTTGCTTGTTGACTAAACCCAGAGAACACCTCCAGTGACAAACCACGGAATGCCATCACTGGCTTTGCCTACAATTTTACCAATAGGCTGGCTAAAGATGTAGCAGACAGAAGTGCAGCAAACTTGCAGGTGACTCACACAGTGGGCGCGCATAGGGAACAGATTTTTTTAAAGATCACAGTAAGTGAAAATATGGGCCAAAGTAACTCCCTAAAAATATCATATGTTGGGGTTCAAAAAACATCAAACATCTACTAAAATAATAGCATGTGATGAGAGAAACCTTTCTGAAGTCAGATCCACACAACTCGATGAGTGAGAGCAAAGGCTCTGAAGGCGGGCTGCCTATATGAGTCTCAGTTTCTCCTCTAACTAGCCATGACATTCTGGAAGTTTCCTAACTTACACCTCCAGTTTCTTTCATTGCAATGCAGGGATAACAACAGTACCACTTCATAGGGCAATTCAATAAACTCTACTATCGTTTCTTGATGATGCTGCTGTTACTGTTGTTAAAAGTGACTTCTAAGAGAAACTATAAAGCATTGTTGTTAAAAGCAAGGGCCTTATATAATTAGACTGCCCTAAATTCAAGCCAGCTCTAGGCTTAGAATTAATAGCTGCCTGACCTTAGGCAGTTATCTCACTTCCTTTTTTTTTAAATGAGCTCCCTGACCAAGGATAGAACCTAGGTCCCCAGTAGTGGAAGTGCAGAGTCCTAACCACTGGACTGCCAGGGAATCCCCTTACTTTCTAATCTCCAATGTTTCCATCCATTAAATGGGGCTAATGGCAGTATGTGTCAGAGATATTCACTTTATCATTACAGTTAATCCTTGAACAACAAGGGTTTATACTGCACACTTACATGCGGAGTTTTATTAATAAATACATACTACACAAGACACGTACTCCTTGGAAGTAAAGTTATGACCAACCTAGATAGCATATTCAAAAGCAGAGACATTCCTTTGCGGACTAAGGTCCGTCTAGTCAAGGCTATGGTTTTTCCTGCGGTCATGTATGGATGTGAGAGTTGGACTGTGAAGAAGGCTGAGCGCCGAAAAATTGATGCTTTTGAACTGTGGTGTTGGAGAAGACTCTTGAAAGTCCCTTGGACTGCAAGGAGATCCAACCAGTCCATTCTGAAGGAGATCAGCCCTGGGATTTTTTTGGAAGGAATGATGCTAAAGCTTAAACTCCAGGACTTTGGCCACCTCATGCAAAGAGTTGACTCATTGGAAAAGACTTTGATGCTGGGAGGGACTGGGGGCAGGAGGAGAAGGGGACGACCGAGGATGAGATGGCTGGATGACATCACCGACTCGATGGACACAAGTCTGAGTGAACTCTGGAGTTGGTGATGGACAGGGAGGCCTGGCGTGCTGCGATTCATGGGGTCGCAGAGTCGGACACGACTGAGCGACTGAACTGACAGGACAACAGCAACCCCAGTTGGCTGATTCCACGGATACGGAACTGCAGGTGCAGAGGACCGACTGCAAACTTACACGTGGATGTTTGACTGTATGTGGGTCAGTGCCCCTAACCCTCACGCTGTTCAAGAGTCAAGTGTATTAGTGTATTTCAAGTGGGTTAAAAAAATGATATAAACTAAATGCCCACAAACAGAAACTGGTCAAGTAAATTACGGTATACCCATAACAGTACATTAAAGAGCATGCAATTATAAAACAGGAGGTAGATCTAGATAAACTGAGATCAAAATTTCTCCTTAAAAGATATTCTTCCATGGAAAAGGCAAGCTGCAGATTGATACATACAGTCTGGTCCCAGTTTTGCAGAATGTTTTGAAAAAGAAAAGGCAGCTATGTATACATACGTGTGTGTTTACCCACTTTCTTGTAAATACAGACAGCCTTGCTTAATAGTATGTGTGTGTGTGTGTATACTCAGTCATGTCCGACTCTGCAACCCCATGGACTGTAGCCTGCCAGGCTCCTCTGTCTATGGGATTTTCCAGGCAAGAATACTGTAGTGGGTTGACATGCCCTCCTCCAGGGGATCTCACGGACGCAGGGACTGTACCTGCATCTCTTGTGTCTCCTGAACTGGCAGGCAGATTTTTTACCACTAGGACCACCTGGGAAGCAACATGGAACCATACAAATGACCATACCAAATAATCTTAGTCATCAACGGGGAAAACTGATTGTTCCAAGACCTTTAGAAATTTTTATCAAAACATTAAAAACTCTTTTACTGTCAGTTATAAATGAATAAGAAGAAACTAGTATAAAACTAATATTGATTTAGCACACTAACTAAAAATTAGAGACACTGAGAATGAGTGTTTTGTTTCTTTGTAAAAACTCATGCAGAGCAGGCTGAACAGGGCTTGCCTTCTCAAGGTTTAACACACAAGACGGAGCAAACATCTTTTCCACGCCTTTATAAATTGCCACACTCTGTAAATTTGAATCAGTTTCCAACATTTTATCCTTTGGGTTTTTAATGTTGCAAAATACCCTCAATAGCCCCTTCCATGTGAAAATTTTCCCCAGTGTCACTTCCTCTGGCACTCCTTTGTCCTCTGTGTCACAACTGCCGGGTCAGGGAATTTGCCTTCACTTAATTCTTCTGGCCGCTTACGCAGAGTCTCAAACAGCGGCAATGTCGACATTTCTGCAGTCAGCTGTAATTCCACTTATGTTCAGTTATGGAATTTCACTTTCAGCATTACCATTTTTCATTTCTTTGCTGAAATTTCATCAGTGTTGGGCAATTTCCTCTTTTGATTATCCATTTTTGTGAAACATCACATGAGCTTATTGCTAGGAGACAAGGAAGCAACGCAACAGCTGCAAACTTGCCCGTGTGAACTCAACAGCAGACGGGAGTGGCCTCCACCAACAGACGCACAGAAGGGCTGCGACTAGCCACTGAGCCTAGCACACATCTGTTAGGCACATAGGGATGTGTGAACTGAAGAGCTAGCGCAAAGTTTGTACTCTGTACAATTAACTCACAGTTCACATAGCATAACAACTCAAACTGGAACTATGCCATTTTGGGACTGGTGCTATTTAACTAAGCTGTAGTAAATGAAATTCACGTATGCTGTAACTGTGAAAAGCAGGGACTGCCTGCACAATGAATGGACATAAGAGGGAAGTATACATGTAAACAGTAACAGTGGTTACCTTTCAGAAGAGCTCCATTATTTAAATTTTTTTCAATTACTAAGCTCTACACTGTGGGAATGGTTCTCAGCCTGACATGATTTTCCCCAAGAGACATGTGAAAATGTCTGGAGACATTTCTGATTGTTGCAACTTGGAGCGGCACAGAAAGGGCTGCATCTGGGATCTCGTAGGTAGAGGACCAGGATGCTAATTCCTAAGAAGCATTGGACAAGTTCCACAACAGACTTATCTGATCCAAAATGTCAATAGTACTCAAGCTGACAAACGCTGTTTTAAACCAAACAGTTTTTATTAAGTTCGTTTTAATAGCACCTTTCTCATAAAGTGGTGGCAAAGATAAACTGAGAAGATGGCAAGCAGAAGGTACACAAGCTGCTGTTAATATCAGAGGTTCTAAACGACTTCGAGCTGCAGGAGTACCTTATTATCACCTGAGATTTGTGGTATTTTGTTTTACAAATATCTGATCCAATGCCATGATGTGGTCATGATGCAGCTGCCAGGAGGTGAGCATCACCTTCAGCTCCCTGGCAGATCAAGATCCTAGATCAAGACAGGCGCCCAGACCCAGCCACACTCGGCACTTCTCAAATCACACAAATCCACTGTCACGTCTAAGCAAAAGGAAACTATTAAACTTTCAAAAAATAATGACCAGGGCATAAAAGGTCTGAGAAGAAAGTCACAGGACAAATGGATCAATGAACTGGGAAAATTATTCTGAGCAGTTGAGAGACTGGATGTGTAACACTCCCAAAATTCTGCAGGGTTGTCACCGAGAAGAGGGCTATGTGACTTCCCATGGCAGAAATTACAGGGGCTGTCCTCCAACAGTAGGGGCTTGGAAGGTACTAACCTCCCTGACTCTGGAAACACTCAGGCAGACGCTCTTGGAGGAATCCTACACTGAGTGAAAGAATCATCTAGATGAGCAATAAGGGGTTTTCTAATACTCACATCAATAGAACAGAGCATGTTATTTCGAGAGCAAGATGTAACTGCCTTCTTTGACCCAGCAATCCCACTCCTATGTACTGACTCAAGAAAAATGAAAACATTATGTCCACAAAAAGACTTGTGCAAGAATATTCATAGGAGCTTTACTCAACACAGCCAAAAACTGGAAATGCTCCAAAGGAGAATGGATAAGCAAACTGCATCCCATCCATACAATGGAAACCTGGGCCGTATAAAAAGGAATGAGCTACCAACACAGGTAAGCGGGTACATGAACTTTACACGAGAGAGGTCATCGTGATCGATTTCCTTTTACATGACATTCTGGAACAGGCAAAACAAACCCTTAGTGCCAAAAACACACCAGAATTGTGATGGCCTGGGAAGGAGCATGAGGGAACTTTTAGGGTAATAAAAATTTTTGTTCTCTATCTTGACAGAGATTTGGATTGCATGGATGAAAGTCACCAAATGATACACTTAAAACCTGAGCATTGCACTGCTATATAAATTCTACCACAAAATTAATTAAATGCACGAACAAATACTGAACTCCAGTGCTTATATATGCTAAAATGTTTAAGGGCAAAGGGTACTAATGTCTGCCACTTCCTATAAAATGCATTTTCAAACTAAGACAGGCTGATAAATGAATAGAGAGACGGAGAGACAAAGAAGAGACACAAGAAGGTGAGTCGAGCCGAATGTTAGGGGCAGAATCTAGGCCGTCGGGTCTACGGGTGCTCACTGTACAGCTCTCTCAAGCTCACTGCCTATTAGCGTTTCCTAATGGAGTCAGGGGGAAGGTAGGAAGTAACAGCCAGTAAGGGGCACAGGGGAAAGAGTAGTGGCCAGGGGGTCACGGCAGGACAGCAGCAAGGGAAGGACTGGGACTGCTTCCGTCAACACAGGGGCCTCTCAGGGGCAGAACTGCGAAAGGCCCGGCCAACCTGGGGGCAGGAAATCTTCGCCAAGATGGAGCATGCGTAAGCGTGCTGGCCTAAGTTCTTGATCCCATGGGACCGACTCCATCACTCTCTGGCCCTAGCCCCGCCCCTCTCTGGCTGTGGGCCTTTCCCCTGGACAGTGAAGGAGGCAGTTCTGACAGCCAACTATTCACCACATCTGTGCAAACCGTGTTTCCAGACAGGAGCCGAGGAACGCAGAGACACAGCTGCAGCTGCCGTGAGCTCCAGCCAGTTTCCTACAGCAAGGAGCTGGCTATCAAATCAATGTCCGCAGAAGAGGGACTGGGGCAACTAACTAGCTCTGTCTGCATGTGAGTTATCCACTTGGTAGATTATCCACAGGCAACACTGAACTCTGCCCCACAGCACACGGTGGGTTTCTGGGACACAGAATATTATGGAAATTCAAGAGAATTAAGAGGATAGATTTGCTGGACCAAAAAAAAAAAAAATTCACTGATACTTTGAGAAGTCGAATTTCAATAATCTGAAAATTATCTACTTGACTATCCCTACTTCCCTGCCTGCAAGAGCACAGACCATGTAAACCTTTTTCTGTGGTGTGTTTTACCAACTATTGGCTCTCCACCCCAAGGACACATGTCCTGGAGCTGGCCTAGAAAAAGGAGACTGGAAAGCTGAGCGGCCTGGTCCTCGGCCCAGCTCTGCAGTCACGTTGCTAAGAACCTGAACTCAAGGCACCTGCGCTCAGCCTCCTCCTCTCTAGGATAAGCCTAGACTACCTGAGGTCAAGGTTTCTTCTGATGCTAAATTCTTTAACATGACTCTCTCTTCTAGGTTAGGAAATACAACCTGAAAACGTGTTTAATTTCTATACATTCCATAGCCCTTTAAAGTCATAAACCATGTACAACCGACACGATCTTCATTTCAAATGTGTGGAAACTCGGGTGCAGAGAGCTGAGCACAGCCAGCTGCTGACCGAGGGAGGGCTGCGCGCACGCCCCTAGGAGACCACTCACATTCCCAGAGAAGCACAGGAGAGCCCAGGAACCTCTCAGGACTTTCCGTCCCCAGAACCAGTCCCTTCTTTCCCTGCCTGGTCCATCTGGTTTCCCTGGAAACCAGAGAAGCTAGAGCTTCTGGCCTCAGATCTTCAAGGGGAAGGGTATAGGTTCCATGCTTCTCAAACCAAGGTTACCTCACAAACCAAAAAACATCTTCAGGCAAGACTTCCCTCCTGCCATTCTCCTGGGAGAGGGCGTGAGGGGAGGCCGCTTAGGGGTCAAGACTCTCCTGGAGGCGGAGTGCCTGCAGGTGGGGAAATCCCACTCCTCTCTTGGGCCGGTACCTAGGGGAAATCTGGAATCCTCATCAGGCCGGTCCACAGGACACCCTGTCAAGGTCCCGATGGGGCACCCTGTCATGCCCTAGCTGCAAAAAGGGCCGTGCAGGAGAGGAGGACCCAACAAGGCCTGTGGGAAAGATGACACAGGGGCGCGGGGCCATTCGTCCCCAACCCCTGCCTACTCTGCCAGGCCAGAATCAGGGCAAGACGGGACAGGGGACAGCGGGGCAGGGGATGGACTAGGGGGGAAGGGGAACCAGAGAGAGAGACCACAGGGTGGGGCTCAGAACATGCCCTGCCTTCTAGCCTTGAGGAGGCAACAGGACAACAGCTCTGTCAGTCAGAAGCACCAGCTTATACAAAGCCAAACAGATTCTTCTACTAAAGGACTTCTCAGCACCTTTAGAATGTTAATGTGTGTTGAAGAATGTTTCCCAGATTCGTTTGATCACAAAGTGTCTCAGGACTGATGTTCCACCAACACAATCCAAGACTGGTGTTTGGAGACATGGGTGACTCTTTTCCATGCTCAGTCCCCCTGTCTCTTATACACATCTCCCTGCCTTCTAGCCTTGAGGAGGCAACAGGACAACAGCTCTGTCCCTCGGTGCCAGGACCTGGAAAGAACACAGATGAAGGTTCTTCTAAATAAGGAAAGCTCCACCCCTGGGTCAGGAAGAATTTCCATAATGACCGATTTGCCTACAAGTGGCCTGAGAGCATTCCCAGCAGTGGCGGTGATGCATTCCAGCTGACGCATTCCAGCTGACGAGGGGCGGAGGAAGGAGCTGCCCCTTCTCCCCGCCGCCGCTGCCCAGCTCTCTGCTGCTGTTGCCAGTAAGCTCGGAGCTTTCTGGCAAGGATTCCCTCCCTGGGGGCCACTAGTCCTGGGGGCTCAGAGTTACTGGTTCCTCTGGGACACTGGAGCCTGGGAGTCTGCAAACACAGCCCGGCTGGCAGCAGAGCTAATACTCACAGAGCCCGGGCTGGGCTGCCCCTCCCTACCTGAGTGATGCCAGAGGCTGCCGGCAGTGGAAAGGCAGGGAGACGCCAGGGAAGACACCAGGGAGACAGGCACCCTGAGGACAGACTTCGTCCCTTCCCTCTGGAGGTCAAAAGAGGAGACGTGACACAAAAATACAAATATACACACACACAGGGAGGAAGTCCGGGGCCTGCCCTCATGACACAGAGCTCTACCTACGTTGGCAGCGCACAAACTCTAGAAGTGTTAGCGACTCCCACCAACACTCCCTCTGTCCCTCAGCTGCTAACTCCCTTGTAAACAACCATGACCCCCTAGCAAGCTGCCCGGGAGGGCACAGAGGCGCAGCGGGTTCGGGTGTGAAGTGAGGCTCTTCTGCAAGTGAAGAGCCCAGCGGAGCTACCGAACCCTTCCTCAGGAGTCGCCGTCAAGGGGACCCACCTTCACATCCACCTCCGGTCACCGATGGTCTGAAAACAACTCTAGCCTGAATTTTAAAATTCCACAGACTTTACTAAGTCCACTTCCAATTCTGAATCCTTACTTAAATTGAAGCCAAAAAGCCCTCATCTCGGTTCCCCAGTGCCTTTCCGCCCTGGCCAGTGGGGAGGGGAGAAAAGACACAGTCTATCTGCCTCTCCCATGGCCACCTCAAGGTGCAGGGATGGGGATCAGACCAGGAGGCCACCCAGAGGCAAGGCAGCTATCTCTTGCGCCCCTGCACCTCCAGACCTGGCAAGCAGCCGCCTCTGAATCACCAGGCCCTTTCTCCAAGGGCGAGGAGCTCTCAGTACCCTGGGGCTCAAGCGGGGGTGACCGCCCACTGCTTGCCCCCCACCACCACCACCCCCCA
>SJYC01090458.1:0-19138 GCA_006408675.1 Madoqua kirkii | reverse complement strand
CACCCCCGCCAACGCTGCACACTGCCGCTTCCCAGGCATGACAGATGTAACTGCTATTCAGTGTGTTCAAGACAGGACAAAAGCTTTCTCCAAAAGCACAGAGCCAGCAGGAATGCAGACAGGCCAACGTCAATGGAAGCCACCTGCCAGGGGGCCCTTTTCTGCCACACCCCCAGCGTGTACACACACAATTTTTTAAGCCTCTCAAACCTGTGTTAACATACAGTCAGGTGAATTTTTCTTCTCCCAGAGCAGGGAGACTTCACCACCATTTCTCAAAGAGTATTCTGCAGGATGTTAATAAGTAATAGGTATCAAGAAAAAGGGGCCCGACATATGTCAGAAGCACCAGCTTATACAAAGCCAAACAGATTCTTCTACTAAAGGACTTCTCAGCACCTTTAGAATGTTAATGTGTGTTGAAGAATGTTTCCCAGATTCGTTTGATCACAAAGTGTCTCAGGACTGATGTTCCACCAACACAATCCAAGACTGGTGTTTGGAGACATGGGTGACTCTTTTCCATGCTCAGTCCCCTTATGTAGCTCTTCTACTATTTGAAATGCATGAGAAACATTTTGCTTACATGCTTCCTCCTCAATAAGCTTCCAGTGAACAGATGAACAGATCCACGAGCGTGCTGTGCTATCTTCACAGTTCGGTTCAACCAGTGATGACGTTTCCACAAAGACCACTAGAACGTCATCCAGAACGCTGAACCCCTGCATACGCTCAAGCCAACCCTGGCTCTGAATCACCTGTGCTTATGCCACCAAGGACCAGGGTTCAACTGCGGATGAACCGGCTGGTTTTCTTCCCTGACCAAATCTCTCCCTAGACTTCCTCAGCTGTTCTGCACTTGCCCATAAAAGTAACTGGGTGACTGTGCTGAATGTGCACGCCTGCGGCCACTGAGATGCCACCGCTGTGAGCACCGCACGTGGTGGGGGGAACCTCGGCCACTGACACCACCAAGTCCAACAGAGAAGCCTGAAAGGAGCAGCGGGCTAACCAAGCTGGACAGAAAGGGTTCTCACCCAACCTTCCTCCCATCACGGGCGTGACACACACTCAGAAATGACATGAACCGTCAACATCTCCCAGAAAGTCCAGGATTTTTATATTCAAACTATGTAGTTCAGGTTGTCTCTTGGATCTGGAAGTAGTCCCCCTGTTTAAAAAAAAAAAAAAAAACTTGTTTGTCAGACAGACCCTTCCTTTGGCTTGGAAACGATAGAGGCTGTGTGTGTTGGGGTAACTGGAGAAAAGCCCCTTCAGGAGCCCCTCTGGTACCCTGGTGCGGGCTTCCTGCTTCATTCTCAGTAAAGCGCGCCTCCCACTGACCTCCGCAGCTGAGCCCCAGGCGGTGCCCTCAGCCCCCCGCCCCGCACCCAGGAAACCTCTGCCTCTTACGGCCTCTGCCCTTGTTCTGAAGCCACAGGCTATTCCCGGCGTGCACATTTCCGAGAACACCTTCAGCGGAGGTGGAGACTGCGGTTCTTCTCTGGGCACCGCCAAGAGGTGGGGAACTCCAGGGACTCTGGTTCTGACCTGAGAAGGGGAGAGGCCCTATGTCAGCTCTCCCCGCCCAGCCCTGGAAACATCAGAAGAAAATGAGGTGAGCTCCCACGAGGTAACGCTCAACAGTCTCCATTCACAACCAAATACGAAAGTGCATGTTTTATCACCTTAGAAAAAAGTTCATAGACTATTTCTACCCTATTTCCCCAAATTTCTCTTCTTGCCCACCCAGCAAAACTAGTTCAACCTCTAGACAGCGGGAGTGGAGGGCACACTGACAGCCCTTTCCAGTGAAGCGCCCCCCAATCTTCCCAAGCAACCCCAGACCCCTGTTCCTGGAGAACAGAGACAGAAAGTGCCTCCCCCAGCTCCTGCCAGCCCCCCAACCTCCCCACAGGGCTTCCTGTCCCTGGACTCCTCCAGGCTACAGAGAATTCCTTGGTTCCATCATTCCACTTATCTTTTCTAACTGGGCGGGCTTGTGTTTGGATGTAGCTCTTCTGAAGCTGACACTTTAATTCTTACTTTAGCAACTTTATTGTTTAAATACCAGTTTAAGGCAGCCAAGGCTCTGCTCAGCCTGTTAATTATCAGCTGCTGAGCAGTCGTTTCTTCACCGAAGCTGACGTGGTCGGAGGACACCAAGGGTAAAAAGTTGGTATTAGGAAAGGGGCCCAACTCCCTGGTGGCCGTCTCGTTAGAATCCAAAGGAAGACAAACAGGCAAGAGGCTCAGCCATTCCCTGGATCTGATGCAGCTCAGCTAAGTGCCTAGCACTGTGCTTACCCTGGAGCTGCTGCTGCTGCTGCTGCTAAGTCGCTTCAGTCGTGTCTGACTCTGTGCGACCCCATGGACTGCAGCCCACCAGGCTCCCCCGTCCCTGGGATTCTCCAGGCAAGAGCACTGGAGTGGGGGGCCATTGCCTTCTCATATCTTGTCCCTAAGGCACTCAGAGGCCAGGACATGGGAGTGGCTATCATTTAAATTCAGAGCAGTAGCTAGTGTGAACTACCACTAGTACAGGGCAGAAAGTTATTCTGCCTGGAACTGGGGAAGGGGGCAGGGGGTGGGGTGAAATCTAAGCTTCCAAGTAGAAACAAACTTCTACCAGGAGTAAAAGGATGAATACGAGAAAGACACCGAAGATCAGGAAGCAGAAGAAACACACTACAGGGTGGGGTGGAGTCCTCTCCAGGAAGGGAAAGAGCGTGTGTGTGCATGTGTGAGTGTGCACGGGTGTTCACAAAGGTGTGTTGGGGGTAGGAGCAGGGGAAGAAAGAAAGGTCAAAGCCAGCTTGCCTGAACACCGTATTTAGGAGTTTAAGTGTCACGCTGCAGGCAAGGGGAGGTCACGGGCGGTCTCTAAACAGACATAACTGTGGTCATATCTGGCTAGATGGCTGTCCCTGGATGCCTCTGAAGAAAACAAGAGCAGTAGCTATGTGAACTACCACTAGTACAGGGCAGAAAGTTATTCTGCCTGGAACTGGGGAAGGGGGCAGGGGGTGGGGTGAAATCTAAGCTTCCAAGTAGAAACAAACTTCTACCAGGAGTAAAAGGATGAATACGAGAAAGACACCGAAGATCAGGAAGCAGAAGAAACACACTACAGGGTGGGGTGGAGTCCTCTCCAGGAAGGGAAAGAGCGTGTGTGTGCATGTGTGAGTGTGCACGGGTGTTCACAAAGGTGTGTTGGGGGTAGGAGCAGGGGAAGAAAGAAAGGTCAAAGCCAGCTTGCCTGAACACCGTATTTAGGAGTTTAAGTGTCACGCTGCAGGCAAGGGGAGGTCACGGGCGGTCTCTAAACAGACATAACTGTGGTCATATCTGGCTAGATGGCTGTCCCTGGATGCCTCTGAAGAAAACCGGATCAGTGGCCTCAAACAGCAGGTGTGAACCATGCAGAGAAACATGGAGCAGGATGGACCCTGGGGGATGACCGGCTTGATGGCCCTTGGGACCCTCCACCGTCAGGGTCCCCCGAGACGCGCACCTCTCCACGATCTCTCAGGGAGGCCTAACTACCGGCAGGATCCCGGGAATGATGTCGCAGCCTGCATCTCTCAGGGGCCCTTGCAGGTTGGGTACTCTGAAACCCCGCCGTGGCAAGGGGGTGGCAGACACAGCCGCACACAGGTGTCTGCAGAAGGCCGGGTGGGGATGGGCTGATGTGTTCCATGAGGCTCTGGAAAATGCCACTAGCACCAAGGAATAATGCACCTTCAGGGTACCAAACTTTGGCTCGATTAACATAAAACTTTAAAAAAACATAAAACCAGAAAAAGTTTTTAAGAGTAAGGTTTTCTTCAAAAGAGGTAAGCTCTCCATCACTGGAGGAATTTAAGAAGAGGTTCCATGGGATGTCAAACAGAGATATAGATCATAGACAAAACACACATTCCTGAACGCCACCCCACAATCTTGGACTCAGTAAAATACAGAGTGGAGCCCAGGAATCTGTATGTTCAAATGTTGCCCACACAGGTGATTTGGACAAGCGACCTGGTTGGGAGCCACTGAGCTGGACGACCATTTGTGGGGAGGCAGTCCTAAACAAGACAAACAAAAGTTGCCTTTCTAAAGATCACCTTCTCTGTACTCTCACCCCAGGACCGCAACACCTCTCCTCGTGTTCTTACACAAATTCCCTCCCAGCTCGCTAAATCTTTGCCAGGGTCCAGAACAATGGCCTCAGAGTGTGGTGCTGTGTGAGAGCATTCTGAAACGACGGAATGTTCTCTATCTGCACTGCCCAACACGGCAGCCACTAGTTCTATGTGACTCTTGAGCAGGTGCCATATGGCTGCTGCTACGGTATGGAGAAACTCATTTTTAATGTTATTCAAATATTTAAATTTAAATAGTCACATGTGGCTAGTGGCTACTGGACCAGCAACTAGCTGTGAAAAAGGGCTTATGCATTCACTCTGAGATCCACACAAATCAGCAAATTCTGACTGCTCCTTCCACCACCACCTCTTGGAGGTCAGCTCCAGCCCGAAGAGACTGACCTGTGACGAGGAAATACAATTCTGAGAGAACGGCAGGAAAGGAGGAGCTCTGTGTCAGCTGCACTGCAGACAACAGGGACAAAGAACAAAAAGCCTTAGCAGCAATCCTCACCCCACAGGGCTGTGCCCTTCTCTGCCCAAGAGAGCAATTAACACTAGCAGCCATCACCCCATCCAAGACAACGGAGCCTATCACCCAGTGCAAGGCCCCAGCTCCCCCAGAGCAAGAGGACTCAGTCTCAAGGATGATCTGGAACAGCCCTCAGCTGTCCGAAGCTGGAGTCTCAAAGCTGATTTGTACTGGAACTTGTGGGCTGTTCTGGAGTATAGATATCCTGTAGTATATCTGGAGTACACTACAGGGATACAGGATAGTATATCTAGAGTATAGATATTGGGTATCTATACCCAATACATGCTCAGTCATGTCCAACTCTTTGCCAATCCATGGACTACGGAATTCTCCAGGTCAGAATACTGGAGTGGGTAGTCTTCTCCAGGGGATTTCCCAACCCAGGGATCGAACCCAGGTCTCCCACTTTGCAGGCGGATTCTCTACCAGCTGAGCCACAAGGAAAGCCCAAGAATACTGCAGTGGGAAGTCTATCGGTTCTCCAGCAGATCTTCCTGACCCAGGAATTGAACCGGGGTCTCCTGCATTGCAGGCAGATTCTTTCCCATCTGAGCAATCAGGGAAGCCCCACAGATATCCAAGGGAGAAGAAATAAACCTCATCAAAAAAAAAAGCTGCACTACTTTTCCAAACCTCAGTAGCCTTCATCAGGAAAATGTATCATCTGCACACTAAAAAAGATAACTGGATTCCTGTCCAGCTGCTGCTGCTGCTATTTAATTACCAAGTTGAGTCCAACTCCTTGTGACTCCACGGTTTGTCGTCTGCCAGGCTCCTCTGTCCATAGGATTCCCAGGTAAGAACACTGGAATGGGTTGCCATTACCTTCTCCAGGGGAAATTCCCGACCCAGAGGTAGAACCTGCAACTTCGGCACTGGCAGGAGGATTCTTTACAACTGAGCCACCTGGAAAGCCCCATCCAGGTGCAGCACAAAGGCCAGATTCAAACTGACCAAGGACTCCAGCTTCACATGTGTAGTCTTTCAGCTTGATTCTTGCTCCCACGTTTGGGCCTCTTTCCCCACCATCTGACTGGACACACACTCTATCAAAGGGGGAGGTTATCTGAGCCAAGAAACAGGTACCACCTCAACCTTCTGGAGCCCCAAGTGAGAGGCCAGGGGGGTATCTGCAATCAGCTGTCGAATTTAAATAATTCTCAGTATGTGGAGAGGACAATGGACATGACGCTCCCTCAAGGTTCCCGCAGACCAACTTACTGTCTCCTCTTGGGAGAGGTTCTTATCCTGCTTCAGGGACACAGGCCCTCAGAGAAGAGGGACGCGGCAGGGATGGACGGAGGAAGCAGGATGGGAGAAAGACCACAGACTAAAAGAACACTGGGAGGGGAGGGGAGAACCACCCAGCAAAGGCCAGATCTCTTTCTGAAGTTTACTGGAAGACTGGGTTTTTCCCCCCTTCTTGCTCTATAAAAAGAAAGAAAGAAAGTGGGGGAAAATGTTGCAATTTCCTTCGTCACAGCACATGCTCAGGAAGAAGAGACCAAGCCATTGCTTCACTTTCCCACCCGCAATAACGGCCGGTTCCATCCTGGGCCCCGACTTCCGCTCACCGAGCGCCCGAGAGGCAGGGGGCAAGGCGGCCAGACCGAGGGCTCAGAGGGCCTCCCGGCACCCCGGTCCACCTGGAGGCCCCCACAGGAAGGACACGACTCCGCAGGAAAGGGAGGAGCCTCGTGAAGGCCCAGAGGAGGACCCTGGCCTCGGCTGCACCTCGTCCTCCCCGCTCCACGGACGGCCGGTCAGCGTAATCCCAAGCGCTTCCGATTACAGAAACAGTCCTGGGCGACCTCGGCCCACGGAAGACGGGAGCCCCTGGGCAGTCCTGCAGCCTCGCTCTCGCCCTCCTGCTGCCCAACTGTCTGTGTGCAGTGGTCCCTGGGAGGGCCACAGGTGCGAGTCCGCACCAGGCAGAAGGTCCACACCCCGACCCGTCCGTCCTGGAGGAGCCCAGCCAAGTCTCTGTTTCCTCTGAGGCTCTGAGTCTACCACTTTCCCCCGAGTCCACTACCTGAACCCCTTTATGAGTAAAACCTAGATCAAGCCGCTGGAGGCACTGCTGCTATTGAAGAGCGACGGGAGGGATTACCTGTGACCCGGCACAGCACAGGCTGCGGGGTCAGGCTATTTGCACTCCTTGATACACAAAGGTGTCCGCTCCTCCTCTAAGCTCTAAGTTCCCAAAGGCAGGGCTCCCAGCTGATCACTGGAGCAATTTGCACACAATAAGCATTCCATAAATATTTGATGAAAAAACTGAGAGCTGAATCAACTAAGCACTGAATCACAGTGGCGTCAGGGAAGAACTCTAGGAGAGGCAGTACTGGAAGCTCCGTGGAGCCCGGTACGAAAGCCAGACGCGCCCAGCATTAGCAGCCTCGGGGCTCTACACTTGTATTCCTTCTGCCTGCCTCTCCCCCAGATATTTCTAGGGCTCACTCAAATGTTACTTTTGCAGTGAAGCCTTCTCTGAGCCCCTGTTTGAAATTTCAACACCACACACACGTAATAGCATTCCAGGGTCTCCTCCTGTGTACCTACAGCCATCTGACAAGCTATATCATTTATCTGATTGTATTTTGTCTGTCTCCCCATGCAGGCTGCACACAAGCAGGATTTTCTTTCTCTTTTTTTCTTTTTTTATCTTCTTGGTACACTGAGGTATCCCTAGAGCCTGAAATAACACTTAGCACTTAGTAATGCTGCGTGAAGTCGCTCAGTCGTGTGCGACTCTGTGCGACCCCATGGACTGTAGCCTATCAGGCTCCTCCCTCCATGGGATTCTCCAGGCAAGAGTACTGGAGTGGGTTGCCATTTCCTTCTCCTCTTAGTGCTAATAAATAACTGCTAGGGACTGAATGATTCTGAACATATTTCCTCTTCCGTAAAACAGGGACTTTTACTTTGCAACATTAAGGATTAACAAGAATGTAAGTGAAACACTTAATACAATGCCTGATACACAGTGTCTGCTCAGTAAAGACTTGCTATTAACCTGGAAACCCTTCACAGTGTTGCTAAGCTTTGGACAGCGATCTGAAGGAGACAGAAGACAGACTACTGTTGTATGTATCGCTCATTCTGCTGCTCTGATCTTCCTTAGGGAGACGGCAAAAGTCATCCTTGGCAGTGTTAACTTTCTCAAGTAGTAAGTTGCTTTGGATCTCAGAGAGCTAGAAGGTACCCCGGGGCAAATTCCACTTAGGAAGGGTCCAGTCTAAGTTGCTAGAAAAGAATCAACCCTCCTTGTTCTAAACCCCTCTCTTCTCACATAGCAGAGGTATTAAAGGAGTCTAAACCCAAGAGGAAGACCAGAGTGGTCGCCCCTCCAGGCTAATCCTGCCATCTGGGCCTCCTAATGGCCACTCAGCAGGGAAGACAGGAGGCTGGCACAGAGAGGATTCACATTTACAAACATTAGTTGAACGGCTGAATGAATAAAAATACTACAGCCCAGAGAGGGATGAAAGAACACTGGCCTGCAGAAAGCGAGGGCAGAGAGGGTGGCTCCCCATCCCTGGAGCCCAGGCTGACCACATCTTTCCCAGCAGAGGGGCATCAGCAGCGGTGATGAAGAGCGCCCTTCAGCACAGGAGAGCCCTGGATTTATGATGAAAAAGCTGAGTGAGGCCCCAACAGGTTCAAGAACTTACTGAGACCCACACAGCTGGGTGAGTGCTTCAGAGGCCAAGCAGGTTCTTTTCCCCCTGCCTGGAACTCAAGGGTTCCTCGAGGTTCAAACCTCTAACCCCAGTCCCGGCGTCATGCTGCTCAATGCTGGCCCTCTTGTGACACACAGGACGAGGCCAGGAGACAGGAAGACCACCTCGGACTGCATCCAGGTGTCTCTGCGTGTCTGGGGCTGACTCAACGACGCCAAGAACTCTGGGAGAGCTGGCAAGCTCCACACCTGTCCCTCCCTCAGTTAAAGTTCTCCAAAGGGCAGGAGGGTCATCTCCACAGCGCAACACGAGACAGAGGAGCTCTGAAACAGGGAGGAGAGGCATCAACGGGAAACTGTGGCCAGGGCCCTTACAAGAAAGAGAACCCTGTTAGCAGAAACACCAGGTGCCAGCTTGAGTCAGCAGACCCCAGTGGGTGAGGGAAAGCCCTCCCAAAAGACTGTCCGGAATGGCCTTTTAGCAGACGGGAGGGAGAGCAGGGAGAGACCCTTAGGGAGACCCTCACTATAGCCCCAGCTCATTCTCAGAATCCAGGCCAACCCTGTCCCTACCCAGTCACCCCCTGAAACCCTGAGGATCACCACTAGTATGTTACACTTGCATAGGCAGCATCCACTATTGCTCGGTAATCACGTCTTCGTGAGGCAGCCCAAAATACTCTGGAATTTTTTTAATGATGGATATAGTCACTACATAGAAATAAGAGGATACGAAAATAATGGCGATGCAGGTCTTCACGAAATCTGCCATCCGACATCTGCACTTCACACACGGAGAATTACACTAAAACCAGAAAGAGAAAGTAAGAGCGTCTGTCTTGGCAAGTGTGACAGGGAGGGATGGGAAGACCCGCTTCTGGCCTGAAAGGGGTCACAAAGGAAGGAGCAGCACAGGCACAGGGCGAAAGAGGCAGGCCCAGACAAGGGCTGGGGCGAGGTGGGAGGCCAGGACCCAGGACCTACGGGAGACAGACGCTGGGTAAAAGAGCGGGGGTTAGAAAGCAGGGTCCCATGAGCAAACAGCAGACATACGTCACTGAGGCTGAAGCGCAGCATACATTCAGGAAAAAAAACAGACTGAGGTCAGATCTGAGAAGGACGTGGAAGCCTCCTGAGTTCTGCAGTCAAAACGAACCCACCGTTCAAGCTGGGAAGCGACGTGATCAGAGCTGCGCTTCAGGCAAACTAATCCCCACGCTGGCCGAAGAACCCGGGGGGCAAGACTTCATTCCACTGCCAGCCCTCTAATTACACCTCAAACTCAGTTTTATTTTCCTTTTAAATATCTGAAGCAAGGAAACCAAAAGTGCCCTTGAGAGCAGCAGAGCTGAGCACAGGTGAAGGGGCGCTCGCGGGCCCTCCTCCCTGAGAGCACAGGTGACCAAGGGCCACAGCTTGGGGGGACACAGGCAGAAAGTCCTGAGGGTCCCACTGGGGTCCAGCGGGAGGGATATCGAGCTGGGGAGTGGCAGCCAAGGGGAGGAACAAAACGACACTTCCGTAAGCGTGAGAGGTGACGCTACTCAGTCCACTGTGGCCTCCAGCCTTCCTCAGACCTGGGTGCCTGTAGGAGCCAAGCACCGAAAAGGTACAAGATGACCTTGCAGCGGGACTGCAGCAAGCTCCAGGGCACTCGAGCTCTTCCCCCATCCACCTGCATTCCTCGGATGCTCAGAGTTCCACACACACGCGGCTTTAAGCGCCCTGGGCTCCGGGTCTTCCCCCCTCCACCCCCCGACTCTTTGAACTCTGCAGAAATCAGACCGGACAAGCAATCTACAGATTCTTCATTCAGAAAGACCGCCCTCACCTAAGGCTCCTGGAACCCTGCCTTTAAAATTCTTCCCCATCTTCCTCTAAGAATTACAGAAGCCAGGCCGGAGGCCCAGGATGGGGGCGTGGGGTGGGGTGGCGGTGAGGGAAGGCAGGCTCCCTCAAGGACAGGGACTCCTGTCAGAGTTAAAAATAAACCGTTAGCAATCTACACCCAGCTCCTCCCCTCCAGAGGCCCGTGGGCCTTGGCAGAGAAATCCCTCCCTGCGGAGCAAACCAGGCCCTAGAGGACAGCCGGGAGCAGGCGGTCACGGAGCCGGGCTTGGGATGGGACTCCAGCTGCAGGCGGAGGGTTCCCCAAGGCACCCCTTCTCCCAAATAAGCCCCCACACAGAAAACAGACACAGAAGCGCCCTGTCTGACGAGGTCAGCACCAACAGCCACCAAGGATTAGGAACAAGAGGAGAATGTCGAAGCCATAAAGGGAGCCTTCTGCCCAGTGTCCATCCGGCGGCCAGGAATGCCAGCTACCTAAGCCCATGTCCTCATGCGGCTCTATGGTACCAGGGATACCAGGACCACCTGGGATACAAGGACCCACAGGCAGCAGGAGACGAGGTCAGCTCAGTGGGCCTCCAGGGACACAGATCACCAAGATCCTGCTCCCCCAGTCAGGAGGGAGAGGAGATCCAGCTCCAAGTGACATCCTGCAGGTGGCCCAGGGGGAGGCCGGGGGGCCGGGCCTGACTCACGACCGAGGCTGTTCCTGGAAGCCAAGGGGATGAGGTCACACTGTGGATGGGGTAACCCGAAGCCCCAGATGCCTAGTCCTGCGCAGGGGCAGGTAGCCACTCAGTCCCCGGGCAGCTGGGGTGAGGGCCTGGCAGTCGCCCTGGGCTCCCCACTCAGCCCCACGCCCTCCACCAACCCCCAGGGAACCCCCCTGCAGGCAGGGCCTGAAGGAAGGTGGAGCTGAAGGCCAGCACAGAGGGCCTCACGCCCCTCCCCAGCTGACCGACCCTTCCCGGAGCCCACGGAGCCTCCGGACACGCATCTCAACACCTGGAGACCAACACCTACAGCTAGCTCTCAGCACAGCCGGCCGGGCCGCCCACCAAGCTCGGGCTGGAAGAAGGGGCGAACGGAGAGGGGGCGCCAGTGAGTGTGAGAAACAGCGCCACGGTGCGGCAGGAAGTCCTGGGCCGCTGTCGGCGGCGGACCAGTGACAGAGGCAGCAGCAGGGCAGGTTTATTTTTAGCGGCTGAGACAAGAGGGGCCGAGTGACAGTTCTGGGCCCTGGACAGGATGCCAGGTGACAAACGTCCAGTGCAGGCTGGGAGCCTCAGCAACATGAACAATCAAAACGACAGCAAAGTGGCCAACTCGATGACCTGCCTAGGTGGGGCGGTGGAGGGGGGAATGTTGGGGGAAGTGGGAAGGAGCCCCTCAGGAACATGAAGGTGTAGGAGCTGGTGGGGCGCATCAAGAGGTCCCCTCTCAGGTCCCCGTACCTGGGACTAGAGAGATTTTGCTTTTGTTTCACATTCGAAAGAGTCATCCCAGAGATAAGCCACACAGAGGTGTTGCCATCCTCTTCTGAGACAGGAAAGGCTTCATTGTGCCGTTGGCACCACTCCGTTCTCAACATTCTCACCTCCCAGGAAGAGTGCTGGAAGGCCGCTGACCACAGAGGGGCCTGCAAACATTCCTCAAGAGGAAGGTGCCCTTTCATGTGACCCTTTTGGACAGCTCAGGATCCAGGCGGAATACACACGCAGCTTGGCTGGTCCTAGAAGGGAACGCTGCTTCCGATGAAGGGTGACCTTGGGGCCACATCCCAGTCCTACTCCCTGCCAGATGGCACGCAAAGCTGTTTACCAGGTCAGAGCAGAGAGACCCTCGAGAACTCTACACTGCCAGGGGCTGAGCACAACCGTGGCCCCCCTTCCGCTGAGTCTTCTCTTCCTTCAACCAAATCTCCTGGCCTGGCACCGAGGACCCAAGTTCAGGACTGAAACCACTGTGGTATCCCTAAACGGGCCAGAAGGAGAGAAGAGAAAACGCGTATCACCAGGAACCTCCCTCTCCTGTTGCCTCCTCAGCCCCGTCACGTTCCCTAGCACCCAGGCCCACGGGTAAGAAAGGGTACCCAGGCGTACCTGGTATGTATCCTAACTTCCCATCAGCTCTGGGAGTCAGTTCCCAATTCTCACCTCAGAACAGCCCCAAACCCATACCATCACTTCGGATGAATAGAAGGTGGCACCACTTGGATGGACGCAGACACACACCAAGGCAAAGCCTGACAACTGCAGGCCACAGCCGACCTCAGCGGCCGCATCTGGCCCCAGAGCTTCGAACGGGAAGGAGGGTCAGATGGAGAGTTCCTGGCTCTACCCTGAGCCACACAACACTGGCTCTTCCGATTTCTAAGGAAGGAGAAGATTCACAGCCCACTGAGTTACAAAGCCCATCCCCTCCACTGAGGCTCTTGCTGGAAAACGGACCAAGTCTTCACATGTGAGAAGGAACAGCTGGTCCGTGATGGTATTAATTAACTGGGCGGGAGCTGCCCTGGAACCCTGCAAGGACCCCGTCAAAAGGGCATCCATGCTGGATGGTACTGCTGATGGTCAGACGTGGAGCAAGGCAGCCAGCTCTCCTGCCTCTTGCCTCCAGCACGGCCCGCCTACCCCACACTACTGTGCCCAGGGGCCACCAGTAGCCTGACCCTTCGACATGTACACTGATGCCTGGGAAGCTTAACTAACCTATTCAACATCACACAGCTCGTTAGCAGGGCATCAATACTGGATCAATCTTTATTTTCTTTCTAATCTGGCACATAACCCAAGGTAATACGGTATCCCTAGGTATTTGTATCCATACATATCTTAAAACATAAAAAATCAGTATTTCCTGAAAGACTAGAAAAGGTACAAAATCTGATTTTGGTTTCATATCTGGCAGGACCTTACCTCCTTACCAGCATCCCCATTTCAAAGCCGACTGATGAGCAAAGAGCCCAGTGACTGGTTAGTGGACACTGAGGTTGGCACTGCCAGGCCCACAGTCCCCACACTCCCTCCAGCAACCAAAACACCAAAGGAACCCAGACCCAGAGAAGGTTCCAGGGAACCAGGTCCCAAGACATGGCTCTGATGCTGATACCAGGTGAGATCTCAGATGTGTAGCTGAACCTTTCCAGAATGGCCCAGCCTCTTCCTCAGTGAGGTGGAAAAGGTCAAGAAAGAGGAGCAGGGAGTGTGAGGAAAGTGAGCGCTAAGCCATGAATTGTGGGTCCCTTCAAGACGGGTCTCTGAGCCTTTCGTCACAACCAAGAGTAGCTGAAGCCTCTTCAGACACGAAGAACAGCCCTGCACAGGTCACAGCAGCTACGAGAAAGGTGCAGCACAGGGAAGAGGGGAAAGAAAAGACTCCACAGGACCCTGGAGAAAGCCTGAAGCAGAGGCGGGACAGGCAGTCAAACGTGAATCCTGGGCCACAGACATCAAACCACCAGGAGCTCCTGCACTAGGGCACAGGAGGGCCATTTGGGAATCATGGAAGAACAGCAGATGCTGACACCTGACCTTCCTCCAGGCACAGAATCCAAATATCCCCAGGCTCTGTGAGCGGGGAGGGGGACCTCCCTCAGCCCCAGGACATCCAGGGATTTAGTGCTCCTCCAGGCCTCTCCCAATAAAATCGTCAACCGATGATGGCCCAGCTCAGATTTCAAGCAACCAAAACTCTTAATCAGGAATACCAATACCTTCATCCCCTACACAGGAGCCCCTAAGGGCTTCCTTGGTGACTCAGTGGTAAAGAATCCGCCTGCTAATGTAGGAGACACAGGCTCATCCCTGGTCCGGGAAGATCCCACAGCAACTAAGCCTGTGGGCCACAGCTACTGAGTCTGTGCTCCAGAGCCCATGCTCCAGAGCCCGTGCTCCACAGCAAGAGAGGCCGTGATGAGAGTCAACTAGAGAGTAGCCCCCCGCCCACCACAACTGCTCAGCAACAAAGAACCAGCCAAAAATAAACAAATAAGACTGTAAAAGTAAATAAATAAAAGCCACAATCAGGATACAAACTGAAAAGAAGAATCTGGTTGTATTCTAGTCCACTAGACATTAAATTGATTTTTTAAAAAGGCAGGAGGAGCCCCTTAATTCCCAGACACCCATCAATATTTGGCCCTAAGGCTGCCCTTTTCCCCAATGCTGTCAGCCGCTGACCCCACATCTTAGCTGGAGATTATTTTCAAGCTCTGTCAGAGCCCAGAACTCCTAAGTGAAAAGTAATCACACGCTGGCCCAGCTCTGATCCTGCCTCAGTGGGCGTCAGGAGCCCTGCTGCAACAGGCAGGGCCCAAAGTAAGGCGCAGGGTCTCGGAACCCAGAAGCCAGACCTTCCCCAAAAAACCACAGGCCCCAACCTCAGAGATTTGTAACTTTTCTTTATAACATCCTGTTAGTTTACTTCATGCTCCTCAAACACTTTAACATCCGCTTTTAACACAAAGATCTGTTAGGCTCCTCGCTGAGCCCCCAGCCCCTCGTGCTCCTCACAGCACGACCCCTCCCCCTGCCCCACCATGACCACCATCCCCTCCCAAAGGCAGGTGTGTGCATCCCCCAGGGACCAAGTCACACTGTCCTCCGCGCCTTCAGTCCTCACAGATGCCCTCTTCCATGTTCCTCTACTTCTAACCACACAACTTAACCCTTAGACCAGCAAAGCCCAGTAGAATTTTCTACTAGCTCGAAAACGTTCCTCTCCACTGCTCAATGCAGTAGCCATCAGCCACATCTAGCTACTGACACTTGACATGTGGCTAGCAGCTGCCTTTTAAATTTAACTTAGCTTAATTCATCAATTTTAACTAATTTTAATTTGAACAGGTTGCATGGGCATTGGCTACCATAGTGGACAGTACAGCCTTAGACTACATTTGTTAATTTCATAATTCCCCCTTCTCCAAAAAAGTTTCTGGACCTCCAAATTTTTATGGCCACTTGCAACGTCTGTATCCTCCATACAAGACAAAGCATATGGTAGGATGATCAGAGAACTGTTAACTACCTGTAATAACAGTGGAGATAAAAGAGGATGGCCAGTGAGTGAACCTTTCCTCATCTTGTGATTCCATCCAGCAAACCCCCATCTGGAACACTGCCCCTCACCCAGCTATACTAACCCTGCTTGCTCCCTGACAGGCACACAGCAGAAGGTGCTACCTACCATGCGGGGATGAGGCAGCCCTGCTCTCTCTCTAAGTGTCCAGACCAACCCTGAGAGGTTCTGATCAGCGGCCCTTGGTATCAGCAGACACCAAGGAACCCACATGGCCGCGACGCGAGTCACCTGAGGAGGGAGCACTGGAGAAAGGGAAGGAGAAGGAACAGGACTTTGCTTCCTCTAATTCACACAATGGAAAGACAAATAGAGGTACATTACAACATTATACTCTGTAAAGCAATAACATGCTTCACCGAATCAGAGTCACACAGCAGAGGGGGACAACGGGCGCTGGCTTTAATTAAATTTGTTCAGCTAATACCTAAGAGTCACCACGACACAATGAAGCAGGAAGCAGCAGAGAACAGGACCAATCAATGCACAAGTGGGTTGAGACGAGGTGTCCCTACCAAAGACACAGTGAATAGAATTCTCATGTTCCTGCACAAAAAAATAATAATAGTAAATAAGATTTCTAGCAAACACTTCCTAAAAAGAGAAGAGGGTGGTTAAAATAAAAAGTTTGTTACTCCAGATCAAAACTTACGGAGCTGCTGAGTTGGTTACAAGCTGCCCCTCCAACTCTGGGGATCAGCGCTGGGAGGTGACAAATCCCCACCCAGCAACCCCTGACCCAACAGTCAAGGAGGGGCCTGCAGTGAGAGTAGTTCCTAGGGCTTGAGGGGCCTGGAACCAGTCCTGGGACCAAGCCCGCTGATGTCACAGCAGTTATCAAGTGGAAAGAGGTCAGACATCCCGGGTTCTGATCCTGATTCTGCCAAGGGCATGGCTGTCTCACCTCAAGAAAGCCTTTGCTCTGGGCCTTGATTTTCTCATCTGCAAAATGAGAGAGTCAGATGAGATGACCTCTACTCAGAGTCCTTCCAACTCTGAGTGAAGTATGAGTATGACTCAGACCTTAGCAAAAGTAGCCAGGAGAGACCATGAGGCAAGGTCATCGCACCAACCAAAAAGCATTTAAATGCTGCATCTCTCAGGTGGATGGAGAGAAATAGCAGGGTGGGTTGAGGCTATTTTTAAAAGCACTGATTACATTTAATAGGACTAAGAGGTCACCAGACCACAGAGGAGCAGGCCATCACGGCAGCTGCCACCTCTCATCAAGTCTCAGGGCTGTGAGATAGCAGAGAACCCCGTCAGAGGCCCTGCAGCTCTCTGCCCTAAACCCCAGGAATGGCCTCATGCTCCACACAGAGCAGAGGCCTCCTCCCGTTCTCTTCAGGCACCTTCCCGATGAGGCAATCCCCACCACATCTTCCTCCCTTGCTTCATAATCAAACACTCCTGGTTTTGAAAATCATTTCGCTACTCAGCACCTATGGTTAAGTTAGTCAAGATTCAAGATCTGGAAATCTCTTTGGTGTATCTCTGGAACAGAACTGTTTGAAGCAGGCTTCCCCCACAGCTATAATTATGTCTTACCAGCATTTGGACGTGCAAGCACTGTTGATACTGCTGTCAGTCTCTGAATGCCTCATCCTTTCTTTCTTCCTCTATTATTAAGTTTTTATACAAAGATGTGTGAGAAATCTACAATTTAACAGTTGAGTCAACTTGTGAGATCTGGGAGCAGGCTGCCTGTCAAAACACACTCTGACTCCAATCGTCACCTGCTTCTAACCTGAGAAGGGCAAACTAGGAGTGTTATTTAAAATACTGCCGGATCTTCCCTTTCAAAATTAAAGGGGAAAAAACTGAAATCTCTCTCCTATTAATTACAATAGAAATCTGAATTGCCACCCAAAAGGGGGTAGTTTTGTGTATCTATCAAATAGAGTAAGGAGCAGAAGTTGAGAGCTTTTGTTCTGAGTCTTTATACCATATTCCAACTATCCAAGAAAATAAGCAGCCAGTGTCCCCAAACTGCTGGTGGGTGAAGGCAGATGGCATCTCAGAGGGGACAGAAAACTCTCCTGGAAAGAACATCTGTCACTTCTTCAACGGTGCAGGTTAACTGTGGTCCAACAGTGTTCACTCAACTCCACTCCCCAAGGTCAGAGCCACGGGCAAACAACCACTCTCCTTCCCTGCCCCAGTTTTGAGTATGGAAAGAACAGTCTAAGGCACAAATACTAAAGGGTTCAGGATACTGATGCACTCCTCCAGAAGTCCAAAGCAATAGCTTGTAGTAAAACCAAAGAAATCTGACCGTACTGAGGCTAGCTGAAATTCTCCCCAGAAAGGAAGAATTGAAAGCAGCAAGAAAACAATCCTAGAGGCCTTAAAATCTGTAAATCAAACATGTCTGCCTTCTACAACCCCAAGTACCAGGGTTTTATGATATCTAATTATATGTTCCAACAGTCCCACCTATGACACATATCTGAGTTGTGTATGAATAGCTGAAATACAGCTAGCCATAGGGGTTGAGGAGGAAGAGAAAATATAACACAGGAAGTATTTTTTTCCTCCTCCAATCATTAAAGACACCTCAAGGGAAACAGGCATTATGTGTCACCTTTAGAGATGTGGTTTGATCTGAAACCCCTCTTAGGGGAAAACCTTTTTAGTGACCCTGGACACTTGCTCACACTGCACTGGGGACTCATCAGACCTCCAAGTTCATTATTTTTAACTTCGAAGTAGCTATTCCCACTGAAATTCCCTTTCTCCTCACACCAGGCTCCTTAAAATAATAATAAAAAGAGGTTGGCTTTTCCCAGTTCCAGGAAAACGCTCCCTCCTACTGTCCACCAATCGCCTAAGTCCAGACTCAAGTGGTCATCTCCGATTTGTGGAATCAGCCCGGGTCCAATCCGTGGTTTTCCAGACCCAGTTTACAATGATCAGCGGAACTAAGGAAACAGCAGACACCGCGATGGAGCCTGCTGGCCTCCCATCTGGAGTCTCGTGGGCACCGAAGATAGGAGGGGGCCAGCTCCCGGATCAAAACAATCCCTGCCGCCGCGTCCCGAATCTCCAGCCTTGCACCTCCCCGGCCGGCGCGCGCCCCGAGGCGGCACAGCCGCACTCACGAGGCCCAGGGAAGTGAAATCACACATTCCGGCTCCCAAATAAGGAGCGAGGCTAAATAAACCTCTTGAGATCCGACTTCTCCAAACCAATCCACCAACCAGCTCAATGAGTAATGGGCCTTTTGTGCCCGCGCAAAGAAGAGGCGGGAGGAGAGGACCGGGAACCACAAGACCCCCGGGAACCACAAGACCCCCGAAAACCGCTTCCTGAGACAGGGAGACGAGCCCAAGTGGTCCCCGAAGCCAACCGCGGCGACTCAGGCGAAAGGCGCTCAGACTCCAAACGCCCGAGTCCTTAAAGAGTCCCCGGGAGTCCCCGCAGGTGACCGGAAACCCGGCCCGCGCGGCCACGACCCTCCCGAAGCGCCCGCAGCCCACGCCGCGGGGCACACGCGGGGCGTGCGGGGCGGGGAAGGCGGCCCGGCAGCGGCCACTCCTCGGCCGCCCGGACGCGGGTCCGGGAAGCGCGCCGGCACCGCCACGATGAGCCGCCTGGGAGTGCGGGGGCGCCGGCCCTGGGAGCCCCCCACCCGCCCCACGCCACCTACTTTCAGGGCGAATTTCTCCTGCGTCCTCTTGCTGAAGATCTGCAGAACTTTGCCGTTGATGCCCAGCCCCAGGACCTGAGTGGTAACCTTGTAGTCGTCGATGATGGCGTTCTTCTTGATCTGCAGGCTCGACCTGACGTGGAACTGGGGGAACTGCGGCGGCGGCGGCGGCTGCGCCGGGGCGGGGGGCGGCGGTGGGCCCGGACACA
>SJYC01090457.1:0-23649 GCA_006408675.1 Madoqua kirkii | reverse complement strand
TCAGTTCAGTTCAGTTCAGTTCAGATCGGTTCACTTCAGTTCAGTCGGGCAGTCGTGTCCGACTCTTCGCGACTCCGTGGAACGCAGCATGCCAGGCCTCCCTGTCCATCACCAGCTCCCGGAGTTTATTCAAACTCATGTCCATTGAGTCGGGGATGTCATCCAACCATCTCATCCAAAATCCTAGTTGTCTATTAGTGAGGGCTGCGCAAGGGAAAGGGGAGGTGCGTGAAAGTGTCTGCATAATCAGATAGAAAATCCACTTTCTCCAGTTGTCCACCTCAAGACAGCAGCCGCTGGAGTTGTCTTTTCAAGACGAAGAGGACGGCGTTCAGACCGCCTGAATTCAGGCGGCCTTTTCCTTTGACTGGCTAGTCGGTGCACCACTCCCAGTAGCAAGAACAGGATGTGGAGAGAATCCCCTGAGACGGCGTACCAAAAAGAGACAAGTGTACCTCGTCTCCAACATGGAAAAGTTAGCCCCTGAACCTAGGGCCGTAAGAAATGGGTGTTTTTGAAGAAACCAATTCTGGTCCAGCTGAGCCTCATGTCTCTGAGGAAGACACCAAGGAAAGTGAAAGTCACTCAGTAGCGTCCAGCTCTTTGGGACCCAGTGGATAACTGTACAGTCCATGGAATTCTCCAGGCCAGAATACTGGAGTGGATAGCCTTTCCCTTCTCCAGGGGATCTTCCAAACCCGGAGATCCAACCCAGGTCTCCTGCATTGCAGGCGGATTCTTTACCAGCTGAGCCACCAGGGAAGCCCACCAAAGATCTAGCTGGACCTAAATGTAGCCCAGATCAGGGGAGGAGGTTGGAGACGTCCTAAATATATGCTGCCAGAGGGTCTCTATACATATTCTGATGGAGGTTTGGGGATGATCATGAAATATATCCCTGCTGACCTCCTCCCCACTCTTACTGGTAAAACAGTTCAGAAATAAGATAAAGGAATCACACAGGTGAAGACAAAACCTCAGCTCAATAACCGAGAAGGCTGAATTAGAGATGAACTGACCTCTGGCCACATGTGGCTCCTCACGTGTTCCCCCAACATTCTAGAGTCCCCTTGTCCAGAGAGACCCTGCTCAGGAAGAAGCAGAGGAGGGAACATTCTAAGGACAGGTGCCCTGGGGCCTGAGCCCAAGCATGGACGGAGTGAAGGGTAGTGGAGAAAGGAGCACAGTCCCTTCCAGGACTCACTCCAGGGCCAAGGAGAAATACGGTTCCCCTAACACCAGTATTCTCTCTTTCTCAGCAGTTAATTTAGTGAACACCTTGACTTTGGGCAAGATGCCATGCTCAGACCTGCAGTGGCGGATGGTGTTGATCTGTGGGAAGGAAGACAGGTACAAGCAGACAGCATCAAGAGAGCAACACTGCCACAAGTCCGGGAGGGGAAGACACGTCCGGGAGGGATCCTCCTCTGCCTCTGAGACTGGGAGCTTCCCCTCGTGCTGGAGGGCAGACAGGTTAGACAGTTCCCCGTTCCTCTAACTCCTCAAAGACAGCCACAGAGATTGGAAGACACTCCACCCGTTCTGCAGTACTGCTGTTACCTCCCTGGGGCACACAAGGAAGATGCCCACAGACAGAGAGAAGAATGCAGGGGTGCGGAGGCAGAAACACCAGCTCTTTGGTCTCAGCTCAACTGGGCTGGGGCTGTACAGGGCTAGGAGTTGGTCTTTCTCCCTCTGCAGAGTCACTGGGGCCTTCCTACTACCTGGCACTAGTTTTTACCTGTTTTTCTCCACAAGGTTAGAAAGAGCATAAGCTCTTTTTTGCTCTTTCAGAGACAGAGGTGCAGTGGAAAGAGAATAGAATTTAGAGGCAAATGACCTGAATTCAAGTCTCTCCTCTTTGTATCTGGAAAAAAAGAGAGAGAAATAATACATTCAAATATCAAGGTTGAGTGAGAATTAAATGAGATAGTGTTCATGAAAACTCCCCATAAGGTAGAAATGATCGTGAAATAGTGAATCTTATCGCGGCTGAAGCTCTGATGGCCTGCTCTTCTGCCCTGTGCCCACTACCTGGGGATCTGTCCCTGATACCAGAGCTGCCTTCCTGTCTAGCTGGGACTCTGGGGAGATGCTGCAGCCCAGTGACCTAGGAATAACTAGACAACTGAAACCCCAGCTGGGGCTTCCTCCTGGAATTACAAGGACCAGTTAGGCCTCAGGGGCACACAAGGACTCTGTGCATAGAGATTACATAAAGTGCACACACAGCACCCAGAAAACACACACAAATATGAACGCAAACACGTAAGTGCAATGTGCCTGGCATGTAATGGAAACAGAATAAATGTCTAATGGGTGGATAGTAACTGGGGAGAGAGAGGGACTAAGGGAAGAACCTTAGATGGGCAAGAGATGCAGTGCCTCAAGTCCCAGTCCAGCCCTAACCAGCTGTGTAATCTCCTGCGGGTCTGGTGCCTCTCAGTCCCGTCTTTCTCATCTGTCAAACAGTGATGATAAGATCTGTCCTGCCTCCCTTTAGAACTACTGGAAGAATAAAATATTTTTTCCTAGAACATAGAAACCCAGAGTTCAGCCATCTGTAATGAATTACTTAAACAATTTTTATGGCTATGTAGAAGCACTTCAAAATTTAAGTCTACGCAAATAGAAAGTACTACTTTTGTTGACATGCAAACACATATGCCATGCAATACTGTATACACAAAGACCATTTAAAGACCTCAGGTACAAAGAATTGGGTTAATTATAATCCTTGATTCATGGCACATCTCATCATTGAATCATTGCTCTTTGAATCTCTGCTGTTATTTAATTAGTTATGAGTTTTTTGTCTTTTGGTTTTGGTGGAGGGGGCCTCGTTTTGTGGCTTACAGGTCCTTAGTTCCTTGACCAGAAATCGAATCCAGGCCATGGTGGTGAAAGGGTCAAATCCTAACCACTAGATCACCAAGGAATTCCCTAGATATTTTTAATAATGCTGTCAGTCCCTGTGAATCCACTGCCCGAAGTGAAAACTAGGACTTTGACAAAGACCATGCCTTTAACTAGGTGGTTGCTCCTTCACCCCACCCCCCCCAACCCAACTCTGTTTTCTCTGACCAAGATAGCCATTATCTTGAATCCAGTGTTCGTCATTCTTTGGCTTTCCATTTATGTAGTTTTGTTTCATCCATTCAGCTCAGTCGTGTCCCCAGAGACTTTGCTACCCCAGGGACTGCAGCACCAAGGCTTCCCTGTCCATCACCAATTCCTGGAGCTTGTTCAAACCCATGTCCATGGGGTCGGTGATGCCATCCAACCGTCTCATCCTCTGCCATCCCCTTCTCCTCCCTCCTTCAATCTTTCCCAGCATCAGGGTCTTTTCCAATGAGTCAGCTCTTTGCGTCAGGTGGCCAGAGTATTGGAGCTTCAGTTTCAGCATCAGTCCTTTCAGTGAATGTTCAGGACTGATTTTCTTTCTGTCATAAGGACACATAAAGGTGTCTCACCTTCAAAAAAGGTGAAGCTCATTATGTCTTAAAAGGGAGATGGATATGGTGACTCTATCAGAAAGATGAGGTTAAAATAGGGAAACATCTTGTCATAGTTCCAGAGTATTCCCCATCTCCTCATGATAGATGGTGATGGTGATTAATGCGTGCTTACTCTATATCCAAGACTGTGTTCAGCCCTCCATTTAAATCTCATGAGGATCTGTGTTAGAGACTGCTGGTTGTTTCTGCCAGTATCCATTTCCCCTTCTTTGATAGTAAAGAATCTTGAATAATTAGTTAAGTACATTACTGACTGGAATAAAAACTACACTTCCTAGCCTCCATTACAGCTGGTTGTGTTCATGATTTGTAAATGAAAGCTGTTAAGGGAAGCAGCAGCCTCCTTTCCTCCTTCTCCTCCTCTTTTCTTCTCCTACTCTTTCCTCCTCTTCCTCTTTTCTCTTTCCTGGTGGCTGGAATAAAAATGTAACAGCCGGGGCTACCTTGGTGTCCCAGTGGTTAAGAATTCACCTGCCAATGCAGGGGACACAGGTTCAATCCTCGGTTCAGGAAGATCCAATATGACTTAGAGCGACTAAGCCCATGCACCATAACTACTGAGCCTGTGTGCCTAGAACCCAGTGCTCTGCAACAAGAGAAGCCACCGAAATCCCATGCACCGAAACTAGAGAGAGTCTGCTTGCAGTGATGAAGACCAAGCATGGCCAAAAATAAAATAAATAAATAATAAATAATTTTCTAAAGCAATTGCTGGAGTTTGAGCAGCCACCTTGAATCATGAAGTGGAGGCTACAGTTGAAGATGACAGAGCAAAAGGATAGAAGGAGCCTGGCTAGAAGATGGAGTCTGGATCCATTGTCTCAACCCTAAACAAGGCACCCAGCCTTCCTAGGAGATAGAAATAAATGTCCTTCTTATTACAGTAACTGGCTTCCCAAGTCTCCTTTCATTAACATTCTAATCCCATTCTAACTATTACGCGGCTCTATGAGGTATGTGAGTTGTCCTCGTGTATCTGTTTCAAAATGAGGAAATTGAGTCCTTGAGAAATTGAATAATTTTCCAAGGGTTTTTCTAACCCAAAGTCCATTTTCACAACCCCCACTGTAAATCCTGAAAAGACATACACCCACACATCCTTTTCGGTCTCAGAAACATGATATCTGCCATTCCAGGCAGGAATGGCCTAAAGAGGTATGACCTATAC
Organism: Madoqua kirkii; assembly: GCA_006408675.1. Taxonomy (NCBI): domain Eukaryota; kingdom Metazoa; phylum Chordata; class Mammalia; order Artiodactyla; family Bovidae; genus Madoqua; species Madoqua kirkii. Next base: position 18,963 of record SJYC01090457.1, on the reverse strand, counting down.
TTTCCATTTTAGATTAACTTTAAATCTCCCACACCTCAGTTTCCTTCAATCTTGGCCTAATCTGTTACAGAGTATAGGTCCATGTTAATTTGCATGGCTGGGTTATTATCATAGGATTAATCATGATTCTGTGACAGTCTGTCTTCTCCAACTTCCCCTACCGTGCCTTCACACCATCAGAGAGTAAAAATTTCCTATTTTACTGTGAGCTGGCATTATGAATGGATGACAGGGGTGAAAATCTATGGACATGAACTTCTTACAGATTTTCAGAGGACGTGCTTTTGATGAGATAGGATTATTCACAAACTGTTGGACAGATGTATGCACACAGATACAGATCTTTGTGTCTTACTGCTGGGACACACAAAATACTGCAAAAGGGAGCATGATTCACAGGAAAAGGTCTCTTCACTGAAAACTCACTCTTGGAAAGAAAAATGACTTGAGGCCAGGGAGAGATAAGCAGTCTTCATGTTGTAGTCTAGTCTTTCTTTGAGAAACTGAGAAATTCTCCAAAGCAAAAAATAACAGATATATAAGTCACAAAATTTTCTGAACTCTCTGAAAGTGCTAGGGACTAATACACAGAAAGAAATTTTACCCAAAGCAAATGTTGTGGGCATTACCCTGTGTAAGGATATCTCAGAGGGGAAGAAATGCTCTGCCCACCCCCAGCCAACCCTAGTGCCCTTTTCTGTATCCCATCCTTTGAATGTTTCATACCACAGCAGGGAGCAGCAGGAGCTGAGGGGAAGAGCAAGAGAAAGAAGGAAGTACCCAAGGGGGAACAGAAACTTGGCTTCTGCATATCGCAGGCAAAATCTGGTCCATCCAAGGGGGCTGCAGATGGGACTATTGAAGACTGCTGCCGCTGCTGCTGCCAAGTCACATGTCCGGCTCTGTGCGACCCCATAGACGACAGCCCACCAGGCTCCCCCGTCCCTGGAATTCTCCAGGCAAGAGCACTGGAGTGACTTGCTATTTCCTTCTTCAATGCATGAAAGTGAAAAGTGAAAGTGAAGTCGTTCAGTCATGTCCAACTCCTTGCGACCCCATGGACTGCAGCCCACCAGGCTCCTCCATCCATCGGATTTTCCAGGCAAGAGTACTGGAGTGGGGTGCCATTGCCTTCTCCATATTTAAGACTACAGGATACCTAATTGTAAATTCTGTGCCTTACTATAGGAAGTGAAGAGGAAAGAGGTAATTATTCCACCATAGTCAAGACAGCCCAAGACTGTTGTCCTCGTATTAAAAGCTGTGCCCCTCCAGTCTAGCCTATGTCTGGCATGTCAGTTGCAATTCAGATGAGCATTCAGCCTGGAGAGTGAAATGGGGAAGGGAGAGGGTGAAGGGGATTTGTCATCCAGGAACACAACCAGGATGTGTCAACCCAAAGGGTCACTGGTCTTCATCTGGTGACCTGCTGACCCCTGGGCTTTTCCTCCATCCCTCACTTAAGATGAGTAAATGCAGGTGGGCAAGCAGGAAAGGCAGGAAGAAATGTGAATGTGTTGTGGGGGGGGGGGGGGTGCTGGGTAGTGATCTTCAAAACAAGCAGCTTCCCACGAGACCATAATTTTGAGGTGGCGGAGCATGGTGGAATGAAGTCTGGGTTCAAATCCTACCTCCACCACTTACCACTATAGTAACTGTGGCTCTGCGTTCTTTTTGTATAATGACAGGGGTGAGAATATTCCCTAGATTAAATACCCAGGCAACATTTTGAGCTGTTACTGACACTTACTAATTGGCCTCTATAAATGGGACCTGTTATTATGTGGCAGGTACCTTCAATACCCATCATCTCCTTCAGTCCTCTCAACAAGCTGTTCTTAGGATTATTTCCGCTATTTCAGTCACTGAGAACATTGTTGCTCAGAAAGGTGAAATACCAGACTGAAGTCATCACACTAGATAGAAAAACTGGAGTTCAGGCCCTTGCTGTTTCCACATGGGGCCAATGTTACTAAATGCTCCTGTGGGTGGTCCAGCCACCTGACGCCTGCAAGACCACCCTGGGGAAACCATCCCAGGCTGTGCTCATGGCTCACAAGAAGGAAACCGTCTGCAGTCACCAGATCCCAAAGACTCTCTCCCTCCAAGACCAAGAGTTAAAGGCAATGGATAAAGTCATTTAAACAGCAACGAATTTGGGATCTTGGGACGTACAAGCTTTTGAGAAAGAACCTAAATATATGATGTATGTGGTATATCCCACATTTCTTTTTTTTTTTTTTTTGCTTCTTAAGTGACAGAGGTAGGAGCTAACCTTTCCCCTCACATTTCTCTTTAGGTTACAAAAACTATAATATCGTAGAGATGAACAGGAGCTGATCTGTCAGCTTTCATATTGTCTGCACCTATGTGTAGACAAGTAGGTGTCTGACCTTAGAAACTTTAGGCTCAGAACTTCCGGTGCCTCTCTGTACCGCAAGAGGAAGTTCTTTCTTTTACATGACCTATATAGTACACATACTGGGCAAGTCCCTCTCATTCCTGGAAGCTCACTCATTGATGCTGGTGAGGGGTCTCCCAACACCTTGGATAGATGTCCAGAGCCCCCGCCCCTTCTTTGGATCAGTAAGTGCAAGAGAAAATTGGATATGCTGGAAGAGAGAAGTTGGCATGTAGGCCATCCTGACACCTGCACCTGCCCCCACCATCATTTTTGCAGCCCCTTTCATAGCCAGAAACACTGACAGACCACCACTTAGGACCAAGTATTGTACTAGGCTTAGAAATGCCCAGGGGACCCTGACAGAACTTGAGTGCCTTGAAAAGTTACATGATGGTTATACAGACATAACATAAAATTTGTCATTTTAACTCTTAACTAGTTCCGAGGCATTAAGTACATTCATGTTGTGCAGCCATCAGCATCATCCACCTCTAGAACTTTTCACCTTCCCAAGTTGTTTTTCTGTTCCCATTAAATAATAACTCCCCACTCCCATCCTCCTCCCGGCCCCTGGCAACCACCACCCTACTTGCTGTCTCTATGGATTTGACTATTCTAGGAAACTCATATATGTGAAATCATATAGTATTTGTCTTCTTGATTGGCTTGTTTTAGTTACCACAATGTATTTAAATTCATGTTGTAGCATGTGTCAGAACGTCTTTTTGCAGGGCTGTGCCATCGTATATATTGGGCTTCCCTGGTGGCTCAGATGGTAAAGAATCTGCCTGCGATGTGGGAGACCCAGGTTCGACTCCTAGGTCAGGAAGACCCCCTGGAGAATGAACTATCAACCCACTCCAGTATTCTTGCCTGCAGAATCCCATGGACAGAGACTTTGTGGATCCTGGGGTCACAAAGAGTCAGACACAACTGAGCGACTAGATGACCTGATTGTATATATATGCCAGCTTTTATTTATTCGTTCATCTCTCTTGATAGACATTTGGTTTGCTTTCATCCTTTGGCTACTGTGAATAAAGATGCTATGAACATCATCTTCACCGCTCAGTTGCTCAGTCATGTTCGACTATTTGGAACCCCCCAGTCCATCCCCATCTCCTGGAGCCTGCTCAAACTCATGTCCACTGAGTCCAGGATGCCATCCAACCATCTCATCCTCTGTCATTCCCTTCTCCTCCTGCCTTCAATCTTGCCCAGCATCAGGGTCTTTTCCAGTAAGTTGGCTCTTCACTCCAGGTGGCCAAAGTATTAGAGCTTCAGCTTCAGCATCAGTCCTTCCAATGAATATCACGGATTGATTTCCTTTAGGATAGACTGGTTGGATCTCCTTGCAGTCCAAGGGACTCTCAAAAGTCTTCTCCAACACTACAATTTGAAAGCATCAATTCCTTGGTGCTCAGGCTTCTTTATAGTCCAACTCTCACATCGATACATGACTACTAGGAAAACTATAGTTCTGACTGTATGGACCTTTGTCAGTAAAGTAATGTCACTGGCTTTTTAATACACTGTCTACATTTGTCATAGTTTTTCTTCCAAGGAGCAAGCATCTTTTAATTTCATGACTGCAGTCACTGTCCACAGTGATTTTGGAGCCTAAGAAAATAAAGTCTGTCACTATTTTCATTGTTTCCCCATCTATTTCCCATGAAGTGATGGGACTGGATGCCATAATCTAAGTTTTCTGAATGTTGAGCTTTAAGCCAACTTTTTCACTGTCCTCTTTCACTTTCATCAAGAGGCTCTTTAGTTCCTCTTTGTTTTCTGTCATAAGAGTTGTGTCATCTGCATATCTGAAGTTATTGATATTTCTCTGGGCAACCTTGATTCCAGCTTGTGTTTCATCCAGCCTGGCATTTCTCATGATGTAGTCTGCATAGAAGTTAAATAAGCAGAGTGACAATATACAGCCTTGACATACTCCCTTCCCAATTTGGAACCTGTCCGTTCCTTCATGTCTGGTTCTGACTGTTGCTTCTTGACCTACGTACAGGTTTCTCAGGAGGCAGGTAAGGTGGTCTGGTATTTCCATCTCTTTAAGAATTTTCCATAGCTTGTTGTAATCCACACAGTTGAAGGCTTTAGTGTAGTCAATGAAGCAGAAGTACATGTTTTTCTGAAATTCTCTTGCTTTTTCTATAATGCAATGGATAAGGAAATGGAAACCTATTCCAGTATTCTTGCCTGGAGAATCGCATGGACAGAGGAGCCTGGCAGGCTACAGTCTATGGAGTTGCAAGAGTCGGACACAACTGAGCAGCTAAGCACACACATACACAACGGAGGTTGACAATTTGATCTCTGGTTCCTCCGCCTTTTCTAAATCCAATTTGCACATCTGGAAGTTTTCAGTTCACATACTGTTGAAGCCTAGCCTGAAGGATTTTGAGCATTACCTTGCTAGCTATGAACATGGGTGTACAAATATCTGTTTGAGTCCCTGCTTACAATTCTTTTAGGTGTATACACAGAAGTTGAACTGCTAGATCATGTGGTAATTCTACATGAAATTCTTTAAGAACTGTCATGCTATTTTCCATAGCAGTTGCATCATTTTACATTCCCATCAGCAATGCATAAGAGTTCCAACTTCTCTACTTGGCTAACACTCGTTATTTTCTTGGTGTTTTGTGTTTGCATTTTAGTAATAGCCATCCTAATGGGTGTGGCGTTGAGACGGTTTAGGCATAAGTCGTCTCCACTCACTAACAAGAGAGAATCATCTGAAAGTTCTCACCAAAGAAATGGCATTTGACCTAGGAATATAAAGATAGGCAAGAATTCTCCAGGCAGAGGAGGAGAAAGGGGTAACGTCAAACAATGGCGCAAAGGGAGAGAAGAAATTGCATGGCCTCTTCTGAAGCAGCAGGTGGTCAGCATGGAGTGTGTAGGGGAGGGTGCCAAGGTGTGAGGTGACAGGCAGGCTTGAGGGCTAACACTCCACTAAGGCTTTGGACTTTGGACGACAGGAGCCATAAATGATATTATGTGAAAGTGCTGTACAAGCTTCAACAAGGATAAAAATGCAAGAGACTGGGATGAAAAAAAAAGAAATGTTTTTAAAGAAACAAATGTACTAAGCGAAGTCGCTCAGTTGAGTCCAACTCTTTGGGACCTCATGTACTGTAGCCCACCAGGCTTCTCTGTCCATGGGATTTTGCAGGCAAGTGTACTGGAGTGGGTTGCCATTTCCTTCTCCAGGGGATCTTCCCAACCCAGGGGCCGAACCCAGGTCTCCTGCATTGCAGGCTGATGCTTCACCATCTGAACCACAAGAGAAGCCCCACCTGGAAATTGGAGGCAGCTTCTGGCATCTGCCAGGATGCGTCCCCGGGGTGCTAGCTCTGGCCAGCCCCTTCACGTTGGCTCTGAATGCAAAGGCACCCAAATGGCTCCCCTCTGTCATCCTCTCCTCTCCTCTCAACCGTCCATTAGTCCATTGGATAAGAGAGTGGCCTTCCAGGCTGGGATGGACTACTGCGCTTAGCAATGTGTCGCCTCATAGTTCAAGATTCCGAGTGGTTCAGACATTCAGAGGAGAAGGCAATGGCACCCCACTCCAGTACTCTTGCCTGGAAAATCCCATGGACGGAGGAGCCTGGTGAGCTGCAGTCCATGGGGTCGCTGAGAGTTGGACACGACTCAGTGACTTCACTTTCACTTTTCACTTTTATGCATTGGAGAAGGAAATGGCAACCCACTCCAGTGTTCTTGCCTGGAGAATCCCAGGGACGGGGGAGCCTGGTGGGCTGCTGTCTATGGGGTCGCACAGAGTCGGACAGGACTGAAGGGACTTAGCAGCAGCAGCAGCAGCAGACGCTCAGAAAATTTCCCAGAGCAGCCACCCACCTCTGACAGCCCCTTCTGAGCCTGAAGTTGGGCCCAGATGTGGCCTCCCCAACGCGACTGCATCAGTATCCCTTCTGCCCTGAAGAGAGGACCAAAGGGCTCTTCTCTATATTCAACACGTAGAAGATTTACAAAAGTATAGAATATTCTCTCTCTCTCTTCTGGAAACTTTAACACATCCTCATGGTACCCAGTGCAGAGACCCTGAAGGCCGTGTAATAAACAGCTCTGTCCTGTTCGAAGTCCTCAGCCACCCAGTTTTCCACCCCGTTCTCCAGTGCATCCTTCCAGAGGTATTTGAGCCAGGCCAACCAGTGAAAGGTTGGCCTGGCTCAAGTTTGCCGGGAGAAATATCAGTAACCTCAGATATACAGATGACACCACCCTTATGGCAGAAAGTGAAGAGGAACTAAAAAGCCTCTTGATGAAAGTGAAAGTGGAGAGTGAAAAAGTTGGCTTAAAGCTCAACATTCAGAAAACGAAGATCATGGCATCCAGTCCCATCACTTCATGGGAAATAGATGGGGAAACAGTGGAAACAGTGTCAGACTTTATTTTGGGGGGCTCCAAAATCACTGCAGATGGTGATTGCAGCCATGAAATAAAAGATGCTTACTCCTTGGAAGGAAAGTTATGACCAACCTAGATAGTATCTTCAAAAGCAGAGACATTACTTTGCCGAATAAGGTCCGTCTAGTCAAGGCTATGGTTTTTCCTGTGGTTATGTATGGATGTGAGAATTGGACTGTGAAGAAGACTGAGCGCTGATGAATTGATGCTTTTGAACTGTGGTGTTGGAGAAGACTCTTGAGAGTCCCTTGGACTGCAAGGAGATCCAACCAGTCCATTCTGAAGGAGATCAACCCTGGGATTTCTTTGGAAGGAATGATGCTAAAGCTGAAACCCCAGTACTTTGGCCACCTCATGTGAAGAGTTGACTCATTGGAAAAGACTCTGATGCTGGGAGCGATTGAGGGCAGGAGGAGAAGGGGATGACTTGATGGACGTGAGTCTGAGTGAACTCCGGGAGATGGTGATGGACAGGGAGGCCTGGCATGCTGCAATTCATGGGATCGCAAAGAGTCGGACATGACTGAGCGACTGAACTGAACCTTTCACTTAGGAATTGGCATGGTTTGGATTTGACCTGAATCCCAAGACATCAGATCCTCAACTCCAAAGTCATGCTGTCAAGCAGGAAGCCCTGGACCCACCGTGTCACCCGAGTCTGGAGGCCTGGACAGCGAAGGGCCTTTGCTCTGAGCTTCCTGGGACCAGGTCATCTTTTCCCTCTGAGGTTCTCCTAGCTTCCGTAGGGAAGGAAAGGAAGCCGGTGGGGATGGCCTGGGGCGGGAGTGGATATACAGCAGGGAGGAGGCCAAGGCCAGGCCGGGAAGTGGAGAGATGGGCTGAGCTCTGGTCCAAGAGGGGAGGCCTCTGAGGCTGCTCCTCTGTTGTCTGTAGAGCCATCTGGGGCCAAGGCCCCAGTCACTGAGACGGAGCCCGATTGTGCAGACAGCCATCCCCTGGACCTTCCCTAGACAGGCTGGGCTGAGCAGAGGTGTTTCTTCCAGCCCCGGTGTCATCACAGCTGCCCTTGCCGGCGTCACTCCCCGGGGAATCCAGTTCTCGTTGACACCATTCACACCGAGAAGTGTGATGACGGAGCCGCGGGGTCCTCCTTCAGCTCCCCCAGGGAGTGTGGGGGGAGCCTGGGGCCTGGAAGGAGAGGTGCTACGTGGGGAGACCGGTGGGCATCCCCACTGGGTCGCGTGAGGGGTGGACCCAGTGGGATTCCAGGGTGGCCTGAGCCGGGACACGGGGACTGTCTTCCGCAGAGCTGGGAAAAGAGAGTGGGCAAGAAGCATACGAAGGCACACAGGTGGGGACCCAGGGTGAGGAGCCAGGAGGAACTGGAGGCAAGGTGACCCCCCCTGTTTCATGCTTTGCTCCGTGTTAGGGACAGACACCCGGGCAGCAGTGCAGCCTCTGGGGAGACGTGTGTCCCGTAGGCTCATATCCACCCCTAGTGACATGCCCAGTGCTGGCCCCGGAACACGACACTCACTCATGCTGGGCAGACGGAATGCAGGATGGTGCCTGCCGCTCAGAAAAAGACAGAAGCCGTAGGGATCACGCCCATTGATCAAGTGCTATACTGTGTTCCTAACGTGGTTCTAAAAGTGCCCACCGTGTGTTGACTCAATGAGTTCTCACAAAAGCCCTACAAGGTAAATATTACTAATACCCTTTCAGGAGCCTGAGTGAGGAAACTGAGGCCCAGTGTACTTACGTGACTTAACGTAGGACTGGAGTGGGGATCTGAAGGCAGGAAGCTGGGACCCAACCCAAGACAGAGAGCAGGGAGAGGGGTTACCCAAGGGCAGACGAGCCTGAGCTGTGAGACTCTTTGCTAGAGTTTCCTTTCTGATCAGGTGCCCAGCTCTGACCTCACCCCCACCCCAGACCTGAGTGGGTGCCACTGGACCCTGTTCTAGGCTTGGAAAAAGTCACGATGAGACAGTTATGTTTTTCCCACACCGTAATGCCAATAATCCATTCATTTGGATCAAGATCTTAGTCCGTTAAAGGTGTGGGGAGGAGAAGCGGAGTGCAGCATCCTGCCCTCTCTCCAGTTCTCTGCTCCCTATCCTGATGCCTTTTCTCTGCTGTTCCCTCTGCATTTTTCAGAACACTGTCCAAATGCGGGGGCACTTCCGAAACACCAGCTTGCTTCATATGCTCCCCATGCAGCTGCCAGCTCTTTGCCCTCTGGGAAGTGGAGCTAACAAGGCAGTTTGAGAATCAGGTCATTTCTGCTGTTATTCAGAGTTTCCAGGGGCCCTGGCGCTGTGAATGGAAACGTCAGCCTGGGGCCATTACATCGCCCCCTGCCCCGTTCTATGACTACCGTTTATCCTCAGTCAATTCCTGAGAACGACAAAGGATGTGAATAATCAGCCGTGTGGATGGAGTGTGGGGCAGCCAGGCCAGAGGAGGAAACAGAGCTCCCCTGAAGGGAGAGGGAGGAAAGACCTCTGGCTCAGGGAATGTCGGCTCTGGGGACGAAACGGGCTCCCAAGGAAGGCATCAGGCTCAGACCTGGCCTCAGCAGATAAGGTGTGTGTGCAGAGGGACCAATTAATCGCTGGACGTGTCCTTTACCATCTGACAGCTGTGGGAAGCTCTGTCAAGGAAATGGGGGAGGAAGTCATAAGAAAGGACCCTGAGGATATCACATGAAGTGGGAAGAATGGGCTTTAGAATAAAGTTGAAAGATCTCAAGTCCTGGAAACCAGTTATTGAAATCACTCTTTGTCTCTCTCTCACACACACACACACACACACACACACACACACACACACACGCACACGCATTGGAGGCTGACAGAGGCTGCAGCAGAGCTCGTTTTCTTTGGCTTCTTTGCCTTTACGTCTGGCTAAGAAGACGGGACTAGACATGTATCACTGGTCATTTTAGTCAGTTTCACTTCCTGTTTCTCATGCAGAAAACATAATAATCATCATAATGATAATAATAGTTCCTCAGGCTCGCCACTGCCTCCTATTTATCTAGGGCCTCCCAGAAGTGCGTGTATAAGTGGGAGGGAGAGGGCACAGCTTATCTGCTCTATCAGTCAACAGCTGGGGGTGGAGGCAGGCATGGAGGTGAGCACAGGGGATAGGAATTACCAACAGAAATTATTAAACTCTTTCTTTTCCCAAGACGAGGAATCTTAAATGGATTGGTAGTTCCCCAAATGGTTATTCTCACCACAGGGATGTTTGTAAATCCCTTCTCCCAGGGTCCTCCAAAAATCAACCCTTCCCTTTTCAGCCCCAGGTCTGTTCCAGTCTAGGAAATTCTTGTGATCTGAGGCCCAGAGACCTTCAGCTGACTTCCTAGAGTCACACATCAGGAAAGACAGGACCGGACCAGGTTTCTTGTCCATCCACTAAATGCCATAACCAAGAAGGGAATTTCCAGCTCTATGGGGAACTTGCAAAATTGTTAGGAAAAACCACAACTATTTCTGCTAAGGAAAAAAATATGCAGTCCTCCGCAGACCTGAAACCCCAGGACAGCAAGACAGAGCTCCGCTTACTGGGAATGGGTTGGACCATACAAGATTAGAACAGGGCAGGGGGGGAACAGCTTCCAGACTTTGATCACTACGGAGGTTCACGGAATAGAAGTGTCAGGCCAGTATTTTACTTTTTTACCACCAGTCAAAGGAGCTGTGCTCCAAAGGAGCACAAAGGTTGGGCACTTGATAGGCTCTGGGGACTCAGATGGGAGTGGAGGGAAGCGGGGGAGGGAGCCATTCCCCTGACGACAGCAGTGACTTGTCCTTCCTTTCATCCCGCCCTCCCCTTGGGGATCTGAGGACACGCAGAGGGCGGGAGGAAGCAGGTGGCTCAAGAGTCTTTTCCATATGAACAAAAAAGAAGGCAGGTAAAGAAAACTAAACCACCAGAGAGAACCTCTAATTTTGAGTTAAGATTAAAAAAAAAAAAAAAAAAGCTTCCGCTCAGACACAAAGACACACAGAGACACACATCCCACACAGATGCACCCCGAAGCACTATTTAGCTACACTAAGGATGAGAGGATGTGAGATCATGCATTTATTTGTTGTGGCATTTATTATTGTGGACTTTCTTTCCCCCCCAAAGGACAATCATAAACCTGGGGCTGGATGGTGAGTGCCAGTCTAACAATGTGAATATGAGAAGTTATCTGTAACCCTATGAATAATCAACCTGAGGCTGTCAGGTGAGGAATCCACATAGGGAGGGAATGATACTAACACGAAACACGCACACGGCGATCACTACGTGCCAGACGCTGTTCTGAGCTCTTTATTTGTATTTGCTTATTTAACACGCACAGCAAGCCTGTGAGATAGGCTGCAACTCATAATCCACATGCTTCTCATCCACACTCATTTTAACCCTGGCTGTCCTCAGTAAATATCCAGAAATTATGAAGTATTTCAAGATAGCAACCGCAGAGCATTAAGCCAAATATGGAGTTCCGAAAGCACGGATCCCTGTGTGAACACACGGGTCACACACCCCTGAAGCTGGCCCTGCAGAGATCGATCCAACACCCGCCCCCAAACCCTTGCACAAAACAATTGTGCTGTTTTCTGTGATATGACTGGTTTGTGCCCCAGTCCTGAACAAGGTAAGAGAGTGAGAAAAGCACACTGCATCCCATGTACATCGTACGGCTTTGTTGAAGAAGGTATCTCAAGTTTCATTTCCAGACTTGACCCGGCTCAGGGGTCCCCCCACCAGTTTGTGGCCTATCAGGAACCAGCCTGCACAGCAAGAAGTGAGTGGCAGGGTAAGCGAGTGAGACTGATGGTTTGTGCCCCAGTCCTGAATAAGGTAAGAGAGTGAGAAAAGCACACTGCATCCCATGTACATCGTACGGCTTTGTTGAAGAAGGTATCTCAAGTTTCATTTCCAGACTTGACCCGGCTCAGGGGTCCCCCCACCAGTTTGTGGCCTATCAGGAACCAGCCTGCACAGCAAGAAGTGAGTGGCAGGGTAAGCGAGTGAGACTGTATTCACGGCCGCTCCCCGTTGCGCACATCACCCCCTGAGCTCCTCATCCTGTCAGATCAGCAGGGGATTAGATTCTCATCGGAGCAGAAACCCTCCTGTGCACTGCACAGGCGAGGGATCTCAGTTGCTCACACCTTACGAGAGTCATCCTGAAACCATCCTGCCCATTCCCTGGGACCATGGAAAATAATTGTCTTCCATGAAACCAGGCCCTGGCGCCAAAAACGCTGGGGACCACGGATCTCGTTGATTTTTAAGGTCTCTCCCGACGCTGTATTAGATCTGTCCTTTCATTCTCCCCTCTCCTTACATCCCGCGTCCCGTTGGTTAGCAGTCCTTGCTGCTTCTATCTCTGCAAGGCCACCTGTATCCTGCCCTCTTTTCCATCTCCCCTGCCCTGGTTTTCCCTCACCTAGAATATCCCAGTAACTGGCTAACTAGATGCCTTGCTTCCAGCCCCGGTTGTTTCCAATCCATCCTTTACCCTGCTGGTTACTCTTAGGCTTTTACTAGTCACTTCCAAGAACGTGCTCTCCCCTCGGTCACACGCTTCTCCAGGTGGGTACTCTGTTCTCAGTCACCCGGGCCTCCCTCAGTAGCTCTGAGAAGAACAGCCTGTGCCTTCTGGCCGCTTCCTCAGTGCCTCCTTTGCACGTCTCTTCTTTTCCTCCAGAGAAGGAAACGGCAGCCCACTCCAGTACTATTGCCTGGAAAACCTCATGGACGGAGGAGCCTGGTAAGCTACAGTCCATGAAGTGCAGAGAGTCGGACACGACTCAGAGACTGAGCGACTTCACTCTCAGTTTCTTTTCCTTCAGGCCCATGTTCTGAGCCATAGCCCAGCTTCTTGAACTCTCAATCAAGAGACCTGTCTTCTGTCTAAATTCCAGAAGAAAGCATGACTTCCAGAGTTCTGTCTCCTATTACAATCAAATGGTGGCCAGCTAGAAAAGTTAGGAAGATCTGCCTCCCAGAGGATCAAGAATGGCCAGTAATGATGAGAAGTGATGGAGAGGGCTAATCACTGTTTCTTGCTTACGACTGTTGTTCAGTCACAGAGTCATGTCCGACTCTTTGCGACCCCATGAACTGTATGTAGCACACCAGGCCTCCCTGTCCTTCACTGTCTCCCGGAGTTTGCTCAAACTCATGTCCATTGAGTCGGTGATGCCATCCGACCATCTCATCCTCTGTCACCCCTTCTCCTCTTGCCCAGGACCAGGTCTTTTCCAAAGAGCGGGCTCTTCACACCAGGTGGCCAGAATATTGGAGCTTCACCTTCAGCATCAGTCCTTCCAGTGAATAGGCAAGGTAGATTTCCTTTAGGATTGACTGGTTTGATTGCTTTGCAGTCCCGGGGACTCTCAGGAGTCTTCTCTAGCACCACAATTTGAAAGCACCAGCTCTTCAGCGCTCAGCCTTCTTTATGGTCCAACTCTAGTACCCATACATGCTGCTGCTGCTGGTAAGTCGCTTCAGTCATGTCCAACTCTGTGCAACCCCATAGACCCACCAGGCTCCCCCGTCCCTGGGATTCTCCAGGCAAGAACACTGGAGTGCGTTGCCATTTCCTTCTCCGATGCACGAAAGCGAAAAGTGAAATTGAAGTAGCTCAGTTGTGTGCGACTCTTAGCGACCCCGTGGACTGCAGCCCACCAGGCTCCTCCATTCATGGGATTTTCCAGGCAAGAGTACCAGAGTGGATTGCCATTGCCTTCTCCTATCCATACATGACTACTGGAAAAACCGTAAATTTGACTATATGAACCTTGTTTGGCTGGGTGATGTTTCTGCTTTAAATACGCTGTCTAGGTTTGTCATAACTTTTCTTTTCAGAAGCAATAATCTTTTAATTTTGTGGCTGCAGTCACCATCCACAGTGATTTTGGAGCCTAAGGTAATAAAATCTCTCACTATATCCACTTTTCCCCCATCTATTTGTCATAAAGTGATGGGACTGGATGCCATGATCTTAGTCTTTTGAATGTTGAGTTTTAAGCCAGCCTTTTCACTCTTCTTTCATCAAGAGGCTCTTCAGTTCCTCTTTGCTTTCTGCCATTAGAGTGGTATCATCTGCATATCTGAGGTCGTTGATATTCTCCTGGCAATCTTGATTCCAGCTTGTGAGTCATCCAGCCTGGAATTTTGCATGATGTACTCTGTATAGAAGTTAAATAAGCAAGGTGACAATATACAGCCTTGACATACTCGTTTCTCAATTTTGCATCAGTCAGTTGTTCCATGTCCGGCTCTAACTATTGCTTCCTGACCTGCATATAGGTTTCTCAGGAGGCAGGAAAGATGGTCTGGTAATCCCACCTCTTTAAGAACTTTCCACAGTTTGTTGTGATCCACACAGTCAAAGGCTTTAGTGTAGTCAATGAAGCAGAAGTAGATATTTTTTGGAACTCTCTTGCTTTTTCTATGATCCAACGGATGTTGGCAATTTGATCTCTGATTCCTCTGCCTTTTCTAAATCCAGCTTGAATATCTTGGTTCATGTACTGTTGAAGCCAAGCTTGAAAGATTTTAAGTAGGTTAGCCTGGCTTCAATCAGAAAGGTAAAGAGATCTGACTTCCATAACCTTCACTATCCATCACAAAGTAACTGGCAGCTCAGGACTGTTTTAAAGAGAGCTGATCTTGATCGCTGCTTTTGGTGAAGAAGCCCCAGTCAGAGATGCTTTACTTCAACATCTTTAAAAGTCATACTGGTACCCTGATCCCATTTTAAGGCCAACCTAAAATACCTTGGGTCCAGAATATAGCAACCTCCCCATACCAGTGAAGCTGCATTCAGCTGGAAAGGTGACTGTGCTGTACTGTACTCTGCCTCGTTGCGCAGTCGTGTCCAACTCTTTGTGACCCCGTGGACTGTAGCCCACCAGGCTCCTCTGTCCATGGGGATTCTCCAGGCAAGAACACTGGAGTGGGTTGCCATGCCCTTCTGTAGGGGATCTTCCCAACCCAGGGATCAAACCCAGGTCTCCCACATTGCAGGTGGACTCTCTTTACCTTCTGAGCCACCAGGGGAACCCAAGAATACTGGAGAGGGTAGCCTATCCCTTCTCCAGGGGATCTTTCTGGCCCAGGAATCGAACCAGGGTCTCCTGCATTGCAGGTGGATTCTTTACCAGCTGAGCTACCAGTGAAGCCCTGGAAAGGTAGCTAGCAGTGGCTTAACTCACAGAGCAGATAACAGTTTCTTACTAAGCCCTAACAGAGCGATCTCTGGTTGTTTGGCAGCTCACAGAGTCATCAAGTACCATCAAGGATCCAGGTCCCACCACCCTGCTGTATTGCCATCCTCAGAGAACTGGGTGTCACCCTCCAGCTCAGCACATCCCTTCCCTGTCCCAAGGAGGCTGCAGTGGCTTCAGGCTTCTCATCTCCAGAGGATACAGTTCAACAGAGCCAGGAAAGAGGCAGGAGTGAAACAAAGAATACAAATAAATTTTAAATTTTAAAAGGCTTTTTTGCTCTGTTGACTATCTTATTTACCCAAACATATTTGGACAGCAAGGAGATCCAACCAGTCCATCTTAAAGGAAATCAGTCCTGAATATTTATTGGAAGGACTGATACTGAAGCTGAAACTCCAATACTTTGGCCACCTGATGCAAAGCGCTGACTGATTTGAAGAGACACTGATGCTGGGAAAGACTGAAGGCAGGAGGAGAAGGGGACAACAGGATGAGATGGTTGACTGGTATCACCGACTCAATGGGCATGAGTTTGGGTAAACTCCGGGATTTGGTGATGGACAGGGAGGCCTGGCGGGCTGTAGTCTACTGGGCCGCAAAGAGTCGGGCACGACTGAGCCACTGGACTAAACTGAGTGATTTCCAGGTAACCTCAGCAGATTCATCCTTATGTCTCATTGGCCAGAAGTGGGTCACATGCTCATCCTCCACCAATCACTGGAAAGAGCAAGTGGAATTTCTCCAACTCTTCCCCTGTCAGGAGGAGCCCATCCCGAGGGAAGAAAGAGAGGTCAGCTTTTGTAACTGACAGTGTGTGTCCCACTCCCCCTCAGCTGACTTCCCTCTGATCTTGTAACATGTTTAAGTATCCTTGGCCTTCAGTTCTGCTTCTCCCTGACACCTGCCCCATTTCTCTGCTTTCTTCCCCAGCAAATTCACTGCGGGAGCCATATAACTGCATTGCCTCCAATGAATGATTGATAGGATCTGGTTACTGTTAAAACCTGGGGCCCATAGTAAGTCCTGTGTCCTCCGCCCCAGGAGAGCAGAGCCAAGTTCTTGGATTTGGAAATAATAAAAGGCGTGAAAGTTTAGTTTAAAGGTTGAGGAGTGGCTTATGTGGGTGAATGTGTATGAGGGTGGGTAGGAGGAAAGAAAAAAATGCATAACATGAACAAACAAATCACAACAAATCTATTTTCTCCAATAAAGTAGAAATTGGAAAAAAAAAAATGGGAGGCTCAAGTTCAGTTAAGGGAAAAGCCAGCACTTGAACCCAGATCTTTAAGACCCTAAAGCACATGCTTTGTCATCTTCCTATGACCACGAACAGCCATGAAGTCTCCTTTCCAGAGAGGGTGATCTGTATGTACAGGCTCATTCATTCATTAAGCAAATTTTTATTTTGTGCCCCTTATAAATCCCTCACAGTGTAGCTGTGTTTCTGCTTTGGGAAGGGGTATTCAAAGCAGCTCTAGGGGTGTCTTCTGGCAGCAGAGTTCAACAACTGTGAAACAAAGCGTCTTTATCTGCTGTTGTCAGTATCTGATGAATTCCCACTGGGGAAGGGGCTAGAACACAGTGGACACTACTTTTCTGCCCAGGCTAGGAAGAGCGGTAGAAGGGCAAGTCACCAGAAGTTCCGTGGCCACACTAGACTCCAGCAGTCTCTCCCAGGGTCCAGTGTTAAAGGAAAGTCCAGTGCCATTTCTTTTGGAGATCATGAGAAAGTTCTAGAGATGGATAGTGGTGATAGTTGCATAACATAAATACCCTTTAGTGCCACAGCATAGCACACTTCAAAAATGGTTAACATTGTAAATTTCATGATATATACATGTTATCACAATGAAAAGTACACTTAGAAAAGTAAACAATAATCCTGAAACATACTGGGCAACATTTCTCCTGAATGGACACCTATCCAAAGAACTGACTGTTCATAATATTCATGCACTCAGCTCATTTTACTTTCAAGCTATCAGTACAGAAAGAAAGGAAGGAAGGAAAGGGGTAGAGAGGGTGGGGACAAACAGTACCGAAAGCTCCATTAATTTATACATGGAAAGGCTCAGGACCATAATCGAAGCATGGAACTTGTTCTTCTGGCTTGTTTCCTGCCGAGAGCATCCAGTATCTGATAGCCTGAGTCACAGCGGACATTTTTAAAGTGTAAGGTGCCTAAAAATAGACGTAAATCATAAAGACTAAGTGACAATGGCAACAGCAAAACAGACCCAGGACTTTGTCTTTCCAGCCTGAGTGCCACAATCACCAGGTCACTCTGACCTTCCTTGGCAGGCAGCCCCGGACAGCTGGAAAAGTGACTTCCTGACCAGGATCCAGGGGGGCTGAGCCATGTGGGGGTCTCTGTCCAGGCTAGAGGGACAGTGATGCCAGCTTCCAACAGGGAAGCAGGAAGCGGTCCCCTCCGCTGGACACAGGGTGACTGCTCGCCCCCCACCTGTAACACTGGGAGAGGCAATGGCCCTTTGGGGGAGGGGTCACAGTGTTTCCCTCTTTGCCACATTGCAAATATGGAAACAGCTAGGCTTGACTAAGGATACAGACAAGAAGTCTGTTTTCCTCCATGGAGCAAAAACAAAAAGTGACCGTGTTCTCGTTGGAACCAAGCTACTGTTCACAGCATCGCTCCAGTGTTTGTTTGGTTCTTGCCACTAAAGGTGTTAATCTGTAAAATTGAAAGAAGATCTCGGCTAGGAGCCATGACTGCAATCAGGAGAAGGAGAAGGAGGCTAGAAGGACTCTAGCCTGAAATCATAGGCTCCTTTTTTTGGAGCTTGGAAGGAAGGACTGCCCCTGGACCAAGGTGCGGGGTAGGGAAGCGGCCCCAGGGTAACTTTATCCCTGTAATCGCCACCAGAGGGGGCAGTCGCTCCACATCGGTGGTCTTTGCTCTGCAGAGAAGGTGCATTGCACCTAAGCCACGGGAGAGACCCTCTAAGGCTCTAAGGGTCCTTTCAGGGGGCCTCTGCCCCTGCCTGCCGCCTGCACTTACTGACCAAATGTCACTCTCCGATAAGGAAGGCGCTGCAGGCCTCATCTGATCTCTGGCAGCTGGCTGTTTCTCCCACTCTTAAACAGCTCCAGAAATAAACTCCAGCACCTTACTTGGCTGTGTCACAGGCTCCCAGTGTCGGCTGCTGGCTGCCCACAGCCACTGAGACAGGAGCCAGGTGGGGGCAGGTAAATTCCCTCAGGTGAGGCAGCTGTGCGCGAACCCCGTGGAGGAGCTGGCTTCCTCCTTCTGCCCGGGGTCGGGGCAGACATCTGCTTCCACTCTCTGACCACCACACAGAACAGGCCTGAGAGCATCAGCTGGACCCCTGGCCTGAGAACCTGAAGGCTGCCTCTGGGGCTCCTTGCTCTAAGAGGCAGCCTCTGTCGGGGGGGAGAGTTAGGGCTCATGAGACAACCCCATTTAGCATCGACTCCCAGCCCTCCTTGCCCCCAGTGCCTGTGTCTCTGCTTCATTCCATCTGGTGTCCTCAGAGGAAAGGCTAATTAAATTGAAAAGGGCTGGCCTATTTCTGGTGTTTTTCAGCTAAGACCTGGAGGAATAGCCACAGAGTTTGGATGGAACTGCAGGGAGACTGAAGCGCCCTGGGGTTGGCTGGTTATTCTAGGACTGGCAGGTCCTTGTTCTAGTTCTAGTTCAGGTTCCATCCATTCCCTGGGTCATAAGATCTGAGGTTGGGGTGAAGTCTCAAAGAAGGGGAAATACCCTTGGAGGGGGGGTGACTCCTCCCACATTCTCCTAGAAGACAAAATGAGCTCATTTATTTGGCTTACTTGTTGCAAAATCAGAGCAGCAACAGTTTCCAAACAACTGTTTATATTCTCTGCAGAAAAATGGCAGGGGTGGGGGAGGGTGCAGGGGTGGAA
>SJYC01090456.1:0-30676 GCA_006408675.1 Madoqua kirkii | reverse complement strand
GGGGTGGGGGTGGGGACAGGAGGGCCCAATCCCTAGCTCACATTCCATTCCTTTCATTTGAACAAATACTGTTCATTTGAACAAATACTGTTTCCTTCTAGAAAATGGCTTTCTTTCCAAAAAGAAAGCTCATTTTACTCCTCTGCATCAGAACATCCTTTGGTTCCTTATTTGCCTGTTTAACTGACAAAATCCTTAAGTGTACTCCGGAGGTCCCTTAAAACCAGCCCAAACCTTTTTCACCAGATTCACTTCCTGCTATCCTATACTCTAGCCATCCTGAGTTTTTCATCATGTCTTTTCATCTCTTGTGTCTCAACACACTTCAAGTCCTCCGCCAGGAACTCCCTTCTCAGCCTAGCAAATTCTACTCACTAATAGATTTACCTGGAAAATCCCACGGACGGAGAAGCTTGGTGGGCTACAGTCCACAGGTCACAAAGAGTCGGACACGACTGAGAGACTTCACTTTCACTTTCAATGGACTTACAGTGTAAATATGACCTCTCCGGTCTTTTTTTTTTTTTTTTCACCTCCAGGTATTAGTCACTCTGTCTGCTATACTTCTCTAGAACTTGGATCATATCTACATTATACCTCCTATCAAACATATTTTAATAATTTTGTACGTGTTTCTGTTGTATGTAAAATATGACCTCCTAAGGACAAGGATGGTGTGTTTTATTCACCCATACTCCCCCCACGAAGTCCAGTGAATTTTTACTGATGAATTGCTTGACGAATTAGGACATCACTTTTGGAGGTGGAGAAACCAGAGATCCCAGAGAGAAAATAGACAGTTTGGAAAACTGATCCTTCCCAGGGGAGTAATATACGGACTCAGCCTAGTCAGATGGGTGTCTTTGGCCCTGGCTAGGACGTAAAATCTCAGGGAGGGAAGGTCTGAAATTTGACCTTGGGGCGGATCCAGTTGCAAAGTGGCATTCGGGAATGAAAGCTCCCCCAGCCTTGTCTTAGTGTCCCCTGAGCCCCTTCTCACGTCCCCACCTCCTCCAGGAAGGCGTCTCTGAACACTTCTGCTCTGCCCTCCCCAGGTGTCCAGGTTCTCACAGTTTCCCCCTCAGTGGATGGCGCGGTGCTGGTGTGTTTTATGCTCCCAAACTGTTGATTAACGGTAATGAAGTTGCTTGCTTAGCATCATGCAGACTGTCGTTCCTCACCTCCCCCTGGGATCCCCCCTCAGCCTTCTCCACTGTGCTCTGTACCTCTGACTTTCAGGGAGGTTCGGTCAGTGGAGGCACCGGAGTGAGATGAGAGGGCAGCATGTCCGTGCTCTTGGCTGCTCAGAGGTCAGCAGGCCGTCTTGTTCCACTGAGGGCCTCCTCCGGTGGGGCGTCTCCGGCAGCCTCATCCTGGTCTCCACGGTTCTCCTGGCTGTGAGGCTGTGGTGTGTGTGCTTTGCTGCCCCTCAATAGTTTTATATAAACATGTCCACATTTTGCAAGTGGCCTCTTCCTCAGACTCTCCCCAGCTCCTCTGTTTCGAGTGGGGATTAACCCAGCATCCCTGGGAACCTTTATCGCCTTCATGTCTAGCTGGGTACCTGTCAGTGTTCTTTCTACACTGGTGCCTGCAGTTGGCCCAGAAGCAAATGTCATAATTACAGGAACTTAGCTGTTTCTGTGTATGTCCCAATTCCCCACTGATTTCATAAATTTTCCAGTCAGAGAAAAGGGGCATTCGACCCCTAACCTCAGCAGGAATCTCAATGGAGTTTGGAGTTCCAAAAAAGTTCTTGAGATCTCAAATGATCATGTTCCCTTCTTATATGTTCAGTGTTTTTCTGGACCAGTGAGATTCATCAATTTGGAGTATTTTGGAGTGGAGTTCAGGAGTTCCAGTCTCCCCGATGAACAATCAACCATCTAGTCGGGAATAACCTCCAGAGCTGTTGAGAGCTGCCTTCCCACCCGGAGCCATCCATCAGCCTGCTCAGGCTGTTCCCTTGGCCTCCCCACCCTGCAGAGAGCAAGTTCTGCCTTCTCGTGCCCCCAGGCTGCTACCCAGCCCCCACTGCAGTGAGGCTACACGCTTCCAACCACGCCACCCAAGGTTTGTCTCCCCAGCAGGATCTGAGCAAAGGAGTCTCTTGGCTCAAGGTTCCCTCAACGTCTCAGGGAGCTCAGATCTGAACAAAGAGGTCCTGAGCTTGTGGAATCACTTCACCTAGTTCAGGAAAAAGAGTTACACTCTTCTCCTGGGAGCCTTGTGTGCTGCCCTAGTTTGCCTGGAGGGCCTTCAGAGCTGGAACCAAAACATGTAGCCTAGGGGGAAACTGAGGCCTGGGGAGGTGGAGGGCAGGAGAAGATGCTGAGACTGAGCTGGTTAGGGGGGTGTGCAGTGGAGGTGGAGGAGGAACGCACACACGGGCCAATGCCACGGGAAGGAAAAGATACGCGGTGCAGGGGGGCGGGACAGGGGTGCACACACACTGTGGGAGGGGCAAACAACGGTCTGGCCCTTGGCTTCATCAAGGATCTGGGGTCAGGCTCTTCTCCCTTCAGTCCTCACCAGACTATCACGCCGTCTCAGTGCTAGGACACGGGACTGATGGGTTTGCCTGGGGTCGGGTCCCACAGGCTGGCTCTGTCTGTGGCCCGAGTCGCCCCTTCCCCTGCCCCTCTCTGGCCTCCAGGCCCGACAAAGAGGAGCTGGCAGCCTCGCCCACACAGCTCCCCAGCCAGCGGAGACACTGGAGCCGGCAGGTGACCGAGCTCTTTTTAACCAGCCTCAGCTCATGTGACTGGCTTTCCTCCAGGCAGACAGACCCAGGCCAGCCCTCAGGCTGAGCCCACAGGCTGCTGATTTCCTGCTGGGTTGCCCTCAGGCAGAGTTGGCAGGGTTGGGCTTTGTCATCGTATTTAAGCCTCAGCTGGCGCCACTGAATTGCCCTGGCCTCAGCCTTTGTCCCTTTCCCAACCCTGCTGGTAAAAATACACGCCCCTCCACTTTGGCACTTTTGGGGAGCTGGATGGGAGCCAGGGGAAGGAGGGTTGCTGGGAGCGCAGTGTAAACTCTGCCTGGAGGTGGGTGTTGAATGGACACGGTTGTTTGCTGGCTCTGCTACTAACGGAAGGGACAAGGGTATGGATTTGCTCTCTCCAGTCTGGGGCTCAGTCTCCCCGATTTTCAGGTGGGTGGGAAGAGCCTGCGCTCTAGTCACCGGTGATCGCTGAGGCAGGAGGCACTATAGACAAGGGGCGGTCAGGGGCGGCATGGTCAGAGCTGGTGATGGACGGAGAGTCACCACAAAAACCCTCCGCGGACTGCTGCCCCTCACCTTTCGTCCTGGGAGGAGGTGCTGGGAAGGACTCCTAGGCACTTAGTGTGTCTGGTATCCCACGCATCCCTCTGTATGCCAGTTTTTCACCCGAGTTTAACTTCCCAGAGAATTTGAGAGTGAGGATAAAGGTCTCATTCCTGTGTGAGCCATCCAGCACAGTGCCTGGCACATTCCTTTACTGAAAGAAGGGAGGCAGGCAGAGAAAGTGGGAGATGGGGCCTGGTGCCCGCTGGAGGAGCCCCTGGGAGCAAAAGAGGGCACCCCTGGAGCCTCGGGGCTCCAGGAGCCCTGGTGTTCAGCCCAGCTTCTGACTTTACAGACTGCGCTCTAAGGTCAGGAGCTCTCAGCCCCACTCACGCTTTCCCAGCTAAAGCTGCACCTCCCTCCTCTGGATACAGTAGAACTTAAGACTGGGAATCCATCAAGGGCAGAAGGATCACTTTCTCTCTGAAAGGCAGCTGCCGGGTTGAGGTAACAGGGGTGGCAGGGTTGACACAGCAGCTGGGAAACAGCTGTTCCTGCAGGAAGGCGCACCGCGGAAGCCCTGGTGCCTTATTTTAGCAAGGTCGAGGGGAAGCATCTGCGGTCTCCCAGGGAGGTCTGGAGCCACTTTGCCTGGAAATCTGGCTGAGGTTTTAAAGCAGAGAGCGACTCTGGGTTCCAAGGAGAGAAAAAGGACTCCTGGGTGAAGAGGGTTTGCTAAGGCGCACTGGGACCGTGTGGGACCGGCCGATCGGAAACTGCAGGAAAGGATCTCAGGGTTGAAGTCCCTGACTCCATCCCACCGTTCACTTTGGTCTTAGGCTCAGACAGGGTTTGATGATGGGACAGGAATAAACAATGTTGATTTAGCAACCGGAGAAAACGGCAGTGCAAGCCAGCTCACAAGCCAGTTTGTTGTCGAGGGAAATCAAGGTGAGAGAGGGAAGAGATGAGCCTGCCGTTTCCTCCTCCCCTGGGGCAGCTTTGGATGGTTGAGGAGGGAATGCCAAGAGTCACACCTCCAACTGAAATCACGCTGGTGAATCCCCAAGGGCGACCCCATCTCAAGTCAGAAACGAGGAAAGTGAGAGCCACGTGGCAACTGGATAGCTTGTCGCTACACCTTTCATCTACCATATTTTCTGCTCCGCTTTCAGCTCATAAAAGGCTCCAACACCCGACAAACTCAGAGCATTCTCTCCTGAAACTCTACCCCCTTCCCGCCCCATTCACTTGAAGATTTGAAACCAGAATGGAGTGTAGATAACTTGATGTTCTTTCTAACCCCACTGCCTGGCTTTTTCAAATTCTGAACAAACAGTCTGTGGTCTCGCCAATGCATTTCATTCCTGACAAATGCCACTGAGTGTTTTCCTTTTTTTCCCACATACAGCAGGTGCTCAAGAAGTCACTGTCGAAAGAATAAATGCACCAAACAAGGCCTGTACGAGGGCTTCAGAAGGGCAGAGGTGAGTTTGGTTCTGGCCAGGGCTCCACCCAGGGCAGGATGAAGAATTCTCTCCACTGGTTCCCACTGGGTGCCGTCAGGAGCGAGGCGGGCTGGGCAGCCTCTGTGAACAGCGGGGTGCGCTGGGCCCAGGCACGCTCTAGGAAGGGCAGGATCGGCCCTTGGCTCTGCAGTCGCTTCCCATTTCTGCCTCTGGACTGGAACGAATGCCTTCCTGGACGTGGAGAGGCAACAGGCCGCACACCTTGAGCTCCTATAGTCACTTCCCTGCCTCTTTCAAGTTCGGATAGCTTTTGCCTTAAATGGAACCAAAAAACCATGGGCATGTCCTGGCTTGGGGTACACTGTGTCAAAGTTGAACCGCTATGGTGAAGGCTGGTATTAACTCCCTCCTGGTCTGCAGTTTCTCCAGATGAAGTTAGTTTTTCTAACATGCAGCTGCTTCATGTGAGTATGGGAAGGTCCTTTTCTAGCTGTAGGCCAGGGCAAGAAAGGGGAACTCAACTTGGGGAAAATTCAAGAGTGACCAAAGGCAGCTCTTCTGCGTCTCCTTAGCTCCTGTTGCCGGAGCTTAGGAGCCCAGGGCCAGCCAGAAGCAGGTGGCAGCTAAGGTGCCTGAGGGCCCCTAAGAACATTCTTTCCCTTTCCATTTGTTCTGTTCCTGTGAGTGCTACATTACCCAAAAAACACCAAAATTTCCCAGACAAGCTGCATTCCTTACGCTGCTTGCCAGACTTCACCCTTAGGCCGAGCATGGGCCCCAGGAGGGTACATGTGGTAACTCCTGACAGGAGAGCTGCTAGTTAGGGCTCCCTGAAGACGGGCATCCCTGAGCCCACACCCACTTCCCCAGCTCCCCCTCTACAACAGTGCCAGAGCTCACGGAGGACATTCTGGGGAACTCAAAGGATGGTACAGCTGCCTCTCTACAAGGCTGTTTTTCACTCCACTACTTTTATCATCTCAGTATTTTCTTTTTTTGAGCATTTTCTTTCTTCATCATTATCATCACCAAGTTAAGAGAGCCTGTACCTGCAGCCCTAAGAATTCAGTGACTGATACTTACCCATTATACTGGGAACACCTCAGAGTATAGAACTCATGGCCTCCTGGGAAAGTTGTCAGCCTTGGTTTTGAAACCATCATGAGATGCTGAAAAATTCTCAATTTATTTATTTATAAAACAAACACCCTAAGGAAAAAAACAAAAAAACCACTGACTCATCCATGCCAAACTACCCTTTCCAGAGGAAGCGAGTCAGCAGATTCAAGCGAACAGTGATCAAATCCCATGATACCAAATGATTCAAACCTGATGCTTTAGACACTGACATCCTGAGCTGAAATAGCCACAGGTCACCATCTGGCCTGAGTTAGGGGAGCCCTTTCTTTTTTATTTATTTGTGTGGTAGCAGAAGAGGTGAGAATCTTCTGAGTCAACAGGCAGGCAGACTTCTCCTGTTATAGAAAAAATTATGAGAGCCTGGGCTTGACTTAGTGGTTGGTGAGCTATATTAAGAATCATATTCTTTCTTTCAAAGTCTAGACGATATATTTGTAGCTCTGGCTTATCTCAGGGAAAATGGCTCTCAGCAACCAGAGCTTTTAGTCCTTACATGGATGGGTTTGCTGAAAAACTTCTCTCGCTGAAATAGTAGGCATAATTTGACTCACTTGAGAGGATTCCCCCTAATCACATTCTGGTTGAAGGTCAGGTGTGGAAGTAAATTCTTGTAAAATCTTGGGCTTTAGGAAGCACAGGTTGAAGATGAAAGTGGGACACACTGAAGAGATTAAAAATACTACAAACTGAGTGGCTGACCCCTGGCAGAGGACAGTGCTTCCTTGACTTGCCAGTCTCTGGCCTCGTCTCTCCGTGTCCGGAAGGCTCCAGGTTGCTCATGCTGTGGGGGACTGCAATTGCTCTGTACGTAGTAAGCGACAGAGTTCTCAAGAAACGGAGGAAAACGTGTTCTGGCAGTTCAGCCTAATTCAAAGGATAAGTACTTATCCTTCATTCTCAAAGGAGAAAAAAGCATTCAGATGCAGTCTGGAACAATCACTGTCACCCTGCCAACTTCCGTGTTTGTGACGCTGAATAACAGATGCAAGAGAAATCATTAAAAATAAATGAGAAAGAATTTTCCATGATTCACTAAAGCAGCAGGCATAGCCTTGATAGTCAGGAAAGCTTAGAACCATGTATCACCTGTTAACCTAAAATTTAGCATTTAACTTTACTCACACCTAGTCAGGAATTAGAAAGTTTCAACATGACCAGCTTCTATAGATTGTTTCACAGTTAAATTTTTGCTTAATCTTTTGTTCAGTTTTTTGATCATGTAATAAACCCCATTCTTAACAAATTTAATGTCATGAAAACTAAAACATAATGACAGCTAACCTGTCTGTCCCACTGCCCCTTAAAACACCTAGGAATAACTGAAAGACACGTGCAGCCCAGTGCTCACTGCAGCACTGTTTACAATAGCCAGGACGTGGAAGCAACCTAGAGGTCCAAAGGCAGACGAATGACAAGGAAGCTGTGGTACATATACACAACGGAGTATCACTCAGCTATAAAAAGGAACGCATCTGAGTCAGTTTTAATGAAGTGGATGAACCTGGAGTCTATTATACAGAGTGAAGTAAGTCAGAAGACACTGTGTATTAATGCATAGATGTGGAATTCAGAAAGATGGCGCCAACGATCCTCCATGCAGGGCTGCAAAGGAGACGTAGATGTAAAGAACAGACTTGCGGACTCAGTGGGAGAAGGCGAGCAGGGGGCGGGGAGGGGGTGATTGGAGGGAGAAGCACTGAAACATGTACGTTACCGTACGTCAAACAGATGACGATCCCAAGTTCAGAGCATGAAGCAGGTCACTGGAAGCCAGTGCTGAGACAACCCAGAGGGAGGGGGTGGAGAGGGAAGGGGAGGAGTTCAGGATGAGGGGGACACATGCATACCCGTGGCTGATTAAAACTGATGTATGGCGAAAGCCATCACAGCATCATAAAGTAATTATCCCCTAATTAAAAAAAAATAAACTCAAAAACACCTTGGGATAAAGCAGGCTGGTATGGTCATAATCAATCTCCTCCAGGAAAGGAGATCCAGGCTAGACTCTCTTCTTTCACGGAGCCCTTGCGGGACAGAAGCAGAATCTTTGTGTCATAGTTAGGTTACGGTTGCCTTTTCTTTTTCATTATCATCAAATGTCAAATACTGGATCAGAAAAAGGTGGCCTCACATAACCCTTCGCCAATTATCCTCTCTCAAAAAGAAGGGATCAGAGGTTCACTGTGTAGGTCAATTTGAAAGAAGAGAAGAGGTGAGCACACTCCTGGTACACGGAGGGAAACGAACCCCAGCACGTGCACACGCTGAGTTAACACGCCCGGTTAACTCAGAGCTCCACAGTGAACGGGCATGCCCGTCTGAAGCTTGCACTCTAACAAAGGAGAAATCGTGGCCACACATGATACACAGATCAATCACTGTGAGAGCAGAAGGTGGAATGGAGTCTAATAAGGTGAGCAGGCATTAGCTGGAAGGTCAGTTTTCCACGCTGAAAGAAAACCACGATTTTAGGAATGAAATAAAACAAACATTTCTACCCAGCTCTGTACTGTGTCAGTAACAATTTGGAAACTCAGTTGATTTTTTCAATTTAAAAATCAATAAGTCAACTAACTTGACCTATTTAATTGAAATAACGAAAATGGCTAAAGAACAACCCAATAACTGTAATACACAACCTGAATCGCTGTATCAACTCTGATCCAATTCAGTTACTCAGTGCTACGGCTGGGCAGGGATCCAAGCAATATCTGACAATGGCTGGAAAAAAGGGGCACAGTGTGACAGCTTCTAAAAACTTCAGTTATCCCTAAACTTGAAATGCTCCCCTAAACCTCTCCAAATCCACCTGGCACACAGTGTTTTCGAGCAGCCCACTCTCCCCAAACTTGAAGTAGCCCGCAACAGCCAGACATGCCAACTGGAATGACTCTGCTCTGCGTCACCCTCTAGGCTGCCAAATTTAGACATAAACACATCCATTCACCTTCCCAGAGCTTTCTAGAATTTGTACAGTGTCATGGGCTGTGTATGTCCTGTCACTTGGCCCAGGTTCCGTAACCTCATGGTCCCTTCAATACAGAGAATCGGACCACAGGCTCCCTTCCCTCCCAAGTCACACACAGCGCCGGGTGGCCAAGGAGAGAGCTCGCCAACAACACAAACATCGAAATCTAGCACGTGGCAGACGCGTTTGAGGTTGCAGTCCTTTTAACAGTTTGCTGAAGAGAGCAGGTCTCCCTGTGTGATAACAACTGGAAAAACCACTTCAACATATGCTGTTCCTAGATAACGCAGGAGTTTTACACAACTTCTCTGCAAGTCAGAGCATTCAGCAGGAGTTAAAGGGCTGAAAGGATCTGCATATTCCATTGCCTTCTGCAAACCAGGGGTAGGACAAATAACTAATGTTTTAAATATACAGTTGCTCAGGTCCCAGAAATACCAGGACAGT
This sequence comes from Madoqua kirkii, assembly GCA_006408675.1. NCBI lineage: Eukaryota > Metazoa > Chordata > Mammalia > Artiodactyla > Bovidae > Madoqua > Madoqua kirkii. Next base: position 21,384 of record SJYC01090456.1, on the reverse strand, counting down.
TTTTAACAGGCTGAGGCCCCAGTCTGAACCCTGCCCTGCCTGTGGCCTTGCACCTGAGAGGCTGGGACCACGCTCCAGACACTGCTCTCATAGCCTGTGCCGCGGCCATCAGGAAAACTTCTGCTTAGGGCAAAAGCTCCTGAAGCAAAGTGCCCATGGCGTGTTCCTTCTTTTTCTGTGTTGTCCAACAAAACCACCCTCCTCCTGATCTTATGGAATCTGCAGAGACTAAATTCCATCTTAAAACTGTAACTGGATAACTGTGAACAGCGTTAGAGAAAGCAACGGTCTACCCTGCAGGGCACCCCATCAGGACAGTGCTCAAGTGGACCCCGTTCTGGAGGAGGACAGAAGCAGAGGCAGGGCAGGGGAAGAAATCAAGACAGCGAGTGCGTTAGCTGCTGCCCCTCCCCAACCTTCTCAGGAAGACACCTGGTTACCAGCTCGCTTTATTACTAGCCCCCACTGTTTAAATCTTAGCACAGAAATAGGATATTTAAGAAACAAATAAACGGATTACAGGTTTCGGATTTTCTTATAACTGAAGCTCGCTGTGAATCCAGGGAATTGTCTTCTGTTTAAACTGAAAGTGACAAAATTGTGGCACATTAAGGTGGCAGACAGCTGGAAAGAGGGCTGAAAGTACTGGAGCTGTGGTCAGCTCTGCGTGACAGTGATCACTTCGTGATGTAAGAATCCCTGGAAATGTACAACTGCCATTTGCACGCTGATGGTACCTTTAACCTTCTGGCTCATCTGGAGACCAGGGTTAAATCCCTGGGTTGGGAAGGTGCCCTGAGGAAGGGCATGGCAACCCACTCCAGCGTTCTTGCCTGGAGAATCCCACGGACAGAAGAGCCTGGTGGGCTACAGTCCATGGGGTCAGAAAGAGTCGGACACAACTGACCGACTCAGCACAAGCACAAAATACCTGTAAAATTATTTCAGTGCCCAGGAAACTAATCAGTGGCAAAATAATGACAACATAAAATAAAAACACCACTCCTCAAAGAACTGAAAGGAGCCACTTGCAAGCCACAGCGTGACTTCTCCAGGAGACCCCCTGCATCCCGGAGGCTCCCCATCCCCATATTCTACCGTGAGCACTTCCACCTGGCAGGAGCCCACAGGACCGCAGGCTGGGGCCAGAGACCTAGCTCTGGCTCTCACCTGTGACTACGGCTATGTCCCAGATTAACCCTCTGAACAGATGCTGAGGGAGTCTGGAAGTTAATGATCAGGATACACTTTCGGCATACCTTCTACCTTGAGAGAAAGAGATTTAAACCAACCAAATTTAATATGGAAGTTGATGCACACCTGCCAATAAGAGAAGAGGCACTGACCTATAAAAAGTCTTTTAATATATATTCCAAGATGGCCAATACAAGCTGGTTAGGTAATTTAGCCCTTGTGAAGAGTTAACAGTCATATAAAAATGCTTTGCCTTATTAAAAAAAAAAATCTACATTGACAAAAAACACATCCACGAATGGGCTTTTTTTCCTTTCCATTTTCAGGTTTGCAAGATAATTAAAAATACATCCATACGCATCTCTGAGCACACTTCTGCCCATCAGTTAGTCAGTTTCGGCAACACACTGCACAGAGGCATACCACCACTGGTCTCTGACATTAAATTAGCTTTGAGCTTATTGGCTATTCCTACAACTGGAGGCAACTTGGAACCCAGGCCCTGGAAAGCATTTGCAGGATTTACTACCCGTTTGCCTGACACCTTTTCATTGGTGAGAGGTCTAGGTACAGATTTGCTAATCCAAGGATGTCTTAATGCTTGAGCTGGGGTCAAGCGGGCAGAGGGGTCCCAGTGGAGACATCTTTTCAGAAACTCTATAAATAAGTAGTCCTCACAGCCTTTCAGAGCTGTCACCCAATCTTTGCTGCCTGGGGGACCCCGCTTCTTACCCCTCCGCGAACGACCTCCCACAAGCACAGCCCTCCCATCGGCCTGCGTGGTCACAGAACAGTAGCGAGGCAGGCCCTTGGAGTTAATAAAGTACTTGGCACGTTTGGATTGTTCCAGAAGTTTTGCTGGTGGCATCCCCAGAAGTTCCATCATACAGGCCAGCTGGTCTCCTTCATCCTCTCCAGGGAAGAGCGGCTGTCCTGTTAAAAGTTCTGCAAGGATGCAGCCAAAACTCCATATGTCGATGGGTGTGCTGTAGCGGCTTCCCAGGATGATCTCCGGAGCTCTGTAAAACCGAGACTGGATGTAGGTGTACAGCTTCTGGTACTCGAAACAGCTGGAGCCAAAGTCAATGACCTTGGTTGCGCTGCGCCCATGCTGTTTCAGGAGAATGTTTTCTGGCTTTAGGTCACAGTGAATGATTTTGTTTTTGTGGAGCGCATCCAAGGATTGCAAGATGGACTGAGCAAACTTGCGAACTAACTGGATACTAAAGCCCTGGAACTTGTTTTTTTTAATGAGCTCATAAAGGTCTATGCTCAGCAATTAAAGGCCATGCAAACATGGTTCCGGAATGTGAAACTTTCCAGCATGTGAATAACGTTCATGCTACCGGTTTTATCCTGCTTTTTAAGATGCTCCAAAATCCGGATCTCCTCAGCCGCTTGGCGATGGAAGCGCTTTTCATTGCGCACCATCTTCAGGGCCACGTACTGTCGAAGTTTGTGATCATAGACCCGGGCTACCTGCCCAAAACTGCCCTTGCCAATAATTTTCAGCACCTCATATCGATAAGCTAGATGGTCTCGAGGCACATGAATATAGGACCCATCTGCATCGTCATACCCGCCGTTATTAGGACCACCGATAACTCCATGTCTTTTTTTGGCATTTGGACCCACAAAGTAAATTTCTGGGTAACTGACAATTTCCAGCTTCTCATAAGCAGTGAGGTGATGCTTATATTGCTTCAGGGCCTGTTCTGGAGTCAGAGGCACCACTTTGGAGGCTTTGGATGAACTGCTGGATTTCACTGTATTCAAACTATCCGAGCTTTTACCCTGAGAGGCGGCGGGAGAGCATTTTTCAGAGTTGTTGATGCCATCCGACTGAAGGTTGTCGGCTCTTCTGTTGCCAAATTCTTGAAATAGCTGTTCTACCTTCATCTCACCTCCATTCAGGAAGCGTTGAGTAGGATCTCTTTTTAAATGCTCAGTGGTGATCTATGGCAAAGAGAAACAAATCTACGTTAAAGTCACTAAAAACAGTGGAAGGACGAAAGAATCCTCCCTTGGACTGAATAAAACAACAAAACATGTCCAGTTGTGTAGTTAAAAGACCCCAAAGTGAGGTGAGAAAAGCAGGCGTCCCTAGAAACTTATGCTATGCTAATCTTTAGACTCTGTGACTTATGGGCACCCTAACTCCCTACATATGTACTGCTTTGTTTCAGACAAGATGGTCATCTTACCACACCATAAACATGCGAGATTCCTTCTAACAGCTGTGTCTTCCTACTGAGGATCTTTTCAACGCATCCACGTGAATCCTGCACTCTGTCAAAGCCCAACCCTCTCTCTCTTACTCAAAGCTACTCCAAGCCCTCGCTAACTGTGGCTCCATTCATGTCTTTACCTGTAGCTTTTCCATCTACCGTATAATCTGGCACCTGATTATATACATACTGCCCTATACTGTTCATACTTGTTTCAAGTATCTTCCCAAATCTTAAGGGCACATATCAGGAGCAAAATAATGCATATTACAGTGTTCTGTAAATGATAAAGGCACAGAGGCAGGATGTGAAGCCAGGGCTTCTGACTCAGTCAGAACGTTACTGTAACTTGGCACCAGCTTCTCCTGGTGTCTGCTCTAACTCTCCAGGAGGGCCTGAGTGCTGATCGTGGCCTGCAATCAACCAAGGCCTCATCATCTACTCCCAGGGCCCCAAATAAACTATTCCATCTTTCTACCTCCCTTCACCCAACCACAAAAGTTCTAATCCACAGAAGACTCTTGAGATCATTGAAGCCGATTCTTTCTGTATCTGATGAGGAACAGTGAGAATCCAAGGCCCCTGTGGAAAGGGGCCTTTCCTAAAGACAGCCTCCTTCTTTCCTTCTCTCTCTCCCAGGCTCACAGACAAATACACTACTCTTCCTCAGCAAAAGCCTACACGACAGAGGCACGCAACTCTTTTTACTTGATTTTACATCACCTTTTTCTGCAAGGAACAGTAACTCACAGAAGAAAACTCTATTTATTGAATATCTCTGAAATAAGATTCTTTGAAAATAGATGGGCGAAAAAGAGCAGAAAAAACCAAATGCCACAAAAAAGAGAAAAATGTAAGAAGGTGCTAAGAAGGAAATAAAGGGGGAAAAAATGCTAAATCTGCTGTTCAAAAAAAATTCCAGGATAGTTCCAAGGACAATTTTTTTTAACGGAGCTAAAGAACTGTACCCCTGATGTGTCTGAGAGCCTCTATGATCATTTCAGGGGAGCTCTGAGCTATAGTTATGATCTCTTAAAATATGATACAAATTATAAGGTAACGATCCAAAGTGGCCCAACATTTAAAAAACAGAATTCTAACAGGACCTAAATAAACAACACCTAACTATCTATATAAATAAAAATATAAATAAAAACAAAGAAAGGGATGAAAAAATTAAATGTCAGCATATCTAGACAGACCCTAATTTAGTTACAAAAGCAGGATATTAGTTCCAGCCTGTTCATTTATATAGAGTACTACAGTTACAGAAATGAGGCGCTGCAGCATCTCACAGAAGCAAAGCAGCGAGGGCAGCGGCAGCCGTACGCTGACACTGGGTTTCCAAATAAAGAGGCAAGATCCGGACCCAGAGAGATCTCTGATACCAAGCTAGAGAATGATCACCAGTCAAGAAGTGCTAAAATGTAAATATAATGCAACATTTTTCTTATCAGCAATTAAGTCACATAATGATTCCTGTTTTTAGGGATGTTCACTGAGATCACCAAAATACAGGCTATCTCAAGGCTCTACAATCTATTAGGAGACATGCTTTGCTGAACTAAACAATTATAATTGTTTGATTTTAGCTAGAGATACAAAACAAAACCGAACATCCACATGCATCTCAACCAGTTTTCCTTAACATTTTCATTATCTTAACCTAAATGCATCTAAATATTTATTTACTCTAAAGTCTTGGGGACACATTCTTAAAAAATATGAAGTCAGAGGCCTTGGCTGGGGTGTACACTGCTCAAAAACTGTTGGTCCCAGGACAGGTAAAACCTTTAGACCAGTTTCTTAGCCCTGATTTCTCCATCTGTAAAATGTGGATAACACCTCCTTGTAGTATGTTATGAGAATCAATTAATAATATATGTGACAGACATTCGCAATGATAAAACAAGTTAAAAATACTGATAACAATTAGGGAAAATTCTCCACACAGTAAGGTTTAAACTCTGATACACCCTCCCTTCCCCATCTAGCTTATCTTTTCTCTCTGTGGTGCCTTCCTCTGTGGCTCCAGACTCCCCCTCCACCAGATGTCTGGCATTAAATATGCCTTCTGCTCCAAGAAGGGCTTCTTGATTGGGCTTCTCTTAGGATGCATGGAAACACTTCACCCACTTTCTCCCCCACATAAACCTGCTCTCGACTTGCTATACAATTTAATGTGCTACCTCTCCAGAGCTATTTGAACTTTAATAGAAGATTAACGTCTTAACCCAAAGGAATGACTCTCTAGGAACTCGACAAGCTGGTAGGAAAGCTATCTGTGGTCCAGGGTCCATCCCTGGCTACTTCACCTAACTCTGCCTACAAGGAAGGCTGTCCTGGCTCTCGAGGTCTTCATTTCTGTTTGTGATCAAGAGAGGGTCTCAGGTTAATAAGGACAGATATACAACAGAAAATTAAATGCCATAGAACTATTACAATAAAGACTCATTTGGATTTGCTGACTCGTGGTTTTTCCTTAAAATGAGCCTAAATCTCTCTCTCGGCAATTTAAGTATTACTTTGCTCTATGGACTCACACAGGAGTGTCCAAATTTCCATGCTAGAGCTCTTCAGATACCTAAAAGGGTTGTTCTGCCCCACCATTTTTCTGTAAACTCATCATCCCCCATTGCAACCTCCACCTCACACGGCTTGTGATCCCACGTTCTCAATACAGGCTGCACTTTGTGCAAGCGTGGCTCCCAGAACAAAACCCAACGCTTCAGGTCTAGGCCCCCACGGATTGTCAAGTTCTGAATCTCCAATGCATCTGAAGAATTCCAGGAAGGAATTTTTCCACACGGGGAGGGGTTCTTTTCTTAGCTTTCTTTCCTTTCTTGTAAATAACTCAAATACTGGCCTGAATCAATTATGTATCAAATCTGCTGTACTATAAATAAAATCTTTCTTTCATTGTTCTAGAAAAATCTACAATTCCACACACATGTTAAAGTAGTTATAGAACACCACCCTCTCACTCTCGACCCTGAACCTCTGCAACACAAAGCCAACCTATTAAAAGCTTAGGAGAAGATGACTTATCATTTACAATGAGAATGTAAGGCATCTCGGATAAACAACGAAGCTAAAAAGCTTTGTGAAACGAGCAGCAGGGTCTTGGAGTCATGGCATAATGAGCTTCAAGTGTCACTAAGAGGAAAAGCACTTTGAAAAACAAAGGTTTCTTGCTTTTAAGTTTATCTGTTTCTTTTTGGCTGAGCTGGGTCTTCATTGCTATATGTGGGCTTTCTCCCGTTGCAGGGCACAGGCTCCTGGGTGCTGGCTCAGTGGCTGTGGCACCCAGGCTTAGCTGCTCCACAGCAGGCACAGTCTTCCTGGCCAGGGACTGAACCTGCTGCCTGCACTGCCACACGGATTTTTAACTGCTAGTCCACCAGGGAAGCCCTCAACAGTACTGTTTCAGCAAAGTGTGCAAAGACATCATTGGGTTAGAACATAAAACCCTGTGTTTCTGAAACTGTATTACTGTGAGTATCATAGAGTAAAAAAATTCATTTTGATCCTGAAACACAATTTAATTGCCCTACTAGACAGCTTCCCTGGTGGCTCAGATGGAAAAGAGTATGCCTGCAATGCAGGAGACCTGGGTTTGATCCCTAGGTCAGGCAGATCCCCTGAAGAAGGAAATAGCAATCCACTCCAGTGTTCCTGCCTGGAAAATCCCACGGATGGAGGAGCATGGTGGGCTACACCCCATGGAGTCACAAAGAGTCGGACATGACTAAGCAACTGACACACAGTGATTAGCACTGGCCAAATAATGGCCAGTGCTGAAGTTAAAATGGCCTATTATCTATATTCAATTATCATCTCCAAATTCTCTAATGTTCTTTCCAAAATAATGTATATTAGAAATAATTATGTGATTTTATTTTTAAAATATTTATGAATTATACATAATTTATATCAATTAATAAATGATTTCGCTCTTAATTTTAAAAATTGTTAAAATGTATTTTAAGTCACCTGATGACCAACTGCAAAAGTTTCCTATAGAGATATGCTAATTGTCAGCAAGTAACTGAGAAATCTGATCATCAACACAAGGACTACATATATGGTTCTGGAGTTTTCAGAAGTTTTTATTATAAAAATAAGCTGGCAGAGAATGGAAAGAAAACTTATTGCACTCCAGAAAGGAGATTAAAAATAGAGTTACTGGCCTTCCAGATATATTTAGCCCATATTCTGTAATATTACTGGCCTTGAAAGCCGTAAAAAAGTTGACTTTTAGTGGCAAAGCTGACAAAACAGCTGGGAAGGACTATGAAAAGTGCAAGCAGTTCTTTATATAGATAGAAATAATTTTAGGTCTTAAACAGAAATATGAAGGAGAATTATTGATAGTCAGCTCAATTATTCAATTTGTTCATTAGATGACATGCAGCAAATTTTAAAACCACAGGATAGCTCTCCCTGTCATGGAACTTGTCCAAACCCCACTCTCCCTACCACTCAATGTGCGCCAAGGGAATAAGAATTAGTTTTTATTATTACCTTAATAAAATGGTGTCAAAACTAAATGTCTGCAAGCTCCAAAATGAATAAATGCATTAAAACCAAACTGTACTGTTCAAGTTTTATTTATGATCTATAAAATGGTTCTCTTAAGCATACTAATAAGCTAGGACTGCATTTCTAGCTTGCAGAAAAAAACATACCTCTAAGTTCAGAGGTATTTCCTGTTCCTTGTTTTTGTTAAAATGAGCCATCATAATATACTCTATATATTTATCATTCTATTAAAAAAAATAACCATTATCTAGACAAAAGTAGCATGCTTTTTATTTCCCCCTATTTATCCCAGTGATTGGAAGGAATAAATACATGGGTTCCAAATCAAAATCATTCTGAAAAGCTAAACTTGGACCTCAGAACCTGTTATTTCAAAGTTAAGAGAAACCAAAAAGAAACAAAAAAAGAGCCTGGGTTAACCAGTGAGATATAACTGTACCTTGATCATTCAAGTAGATCTTCCTCCTTTTCAGAAGGACCATTAAAGCTCAAAGCATTACTTCATTTACTTACATTTAGTCTTCTGGGTAGAGGTTGTTCAGAAGGATTGCAGGGTCCATTTGAACAGGGTGGGCATGTGGTTTCATCTATCATCATGAAGGTATCATAGACACCATCCCCCAATCTAGTTGAAAGGATTACAGATAAAATCTGTCAGTAACTAAAGTAAATAAATTTGTATTTCCCAAACACCTTGTGTTTTAACTACTTCTTATCATCCACAAAGAATAATCAATACAAACAAATATCCACTCTCTACATACACTACTGTGTACAACAGACAGCTAGTGGGAAACTGCAGTATATATAGGACAGGGAGCTCAGATGGCACTGTGATGACCTAGAGGGGTGGGATTGGGGTGGGGAGGTACAACAGAGGCTCAACAGGGAGGGGATATACATGCACCTGTGGCGATTCACACTGCTGTACAGCAGAACCTAACACAACATTGAAAAGTAATTATATCCCAACAAAAATGTTTATAGTGGGAAAAAAAAATGTTCACTTCGAATTTTGGCACTGAACACCAGCTACAGAGGAAGCAAAGTAAGAGAGGAAATCCAACTTTTCTCTTTTTGTAGCTAAGGAAATAGAAGTATTTCTAGGTTTGTATATTGAAATAGTTAAAAATAATTCTTACTTTCTGAATGTTGTTAAGGATAGGGACTATCAAAGGATCTCATTTAACTTACTACTTGAAAACGAAGACTAGTTTAAATACTGAAGCCTAAAAGCTAACTAGAACAAACAAGACGGAGGACTGTATTTTCAAAGACATGGATTTTAATTTCAGCTCTAAAACTGGCTACACCAGCTCCCTCTCTGAGCCATTTTCAATATAGTTGTAAAGGGAAGAATAGTTCCAGTCTACACCTTTCTGGGTCTTAAAGAATAAAAGGCCTTCCTAGGGCTGCCTTCTCTTTACTTGCCTACTTAACATCTATCTAATTTATAGAAAAATACAGTGAATTTACAGCAAATACTAAAGAAATTCTCTAAATTACAAGCATTTCACATCTTTATGCACTTAATTTTCCAGTGGATGGTGGACACTAAATGCCAAGTGATTACAGATTATTTCTCTGTACTTTAAAACTGTGCCTGCACCACTGGAAGGGAACACAAAAGATGGAGAAAATTTCTTTAATCCACAAGATGGCCCTGAATAATGCACTTCATCTGCCACCAAGAACACAGATTTCCAGTAACACACATCAGCACTTCATTGTATCATTTTTACATGATATACTATGAATGCAACGATAATGACCCAGCTGCCAGTGAAGAACTTTTTTAATCTTTAAAAGCATGCTGCAATAATTCAGTGGCTTGTAAAAACTGTTTCGCAGAATTAGTTCTAGAGTTTTCTTAATCAATGTGTCACAGAAATAGAGGTTTTTCAAAAGCTCAAAAAACAAACCCTAACAACCCACTACAAATATTTTTTGAATGTTCTCTTTTTAAAAAACAGTCATGTTCTGATACAATAATGTCTTTAATGGGGACTGCTTCACTGACAAGAACCAAAAATTCTGGATGCGACTGATTCTTTGCCAACGACAGGAATAAAACAAACACAATGGGACAGACGTCCACATTTACAGAGAAAGGCAGATGGAAGACCTACAAGATTTCCCATAAAGACCCAAAAGAAGTGTCCAAGCAAATGAAGTGGGGAGCGGGGGAGGGGGGTCCCTTCTATTAAGGTGTAAAATACAATGCAAGGTGGAGAAACTCTCAAAACAGGATCCACAGAAAAGCCCTACCGGGCAGAGCCACTCACCTGCACCCCGAGGCCAGACCACACCCCTCACGGCCAAGTCCTGGGTTATCCCTGTTTATCCCCCCGAGTTTGCTAAGAAGCCCCACCAAAAGTCCCAGCTTCTCGGACTTCTTGACCGTACATCCCCGATCGAGGGCTTCAGAAAGAACCCCAGGGTGGGAATTATTTCCCTGGCTTCCTTCCCCACTGGGCTCGGGAGGAGGGCAGCGGGTGGAGAAGAAGGCGGCGGGCCAGAGCCCCTTCCCTAATCCTCCCGCTGGGGGCTCGCTCAGCCTCCAGTCCGCCCATCCCCGCCCCGCTCACCCGGACGCCCCAGCCCGTTACGCCCGCGGCGCCGTTACCTCCGCTGCTGCGGCGGGAGTTCGGCCCCCGGCGCCCCCTCATCCTTCCGCCCGGGCCCACGAGCCGTGCCTCCCATCCCGCAGCTCGGGACCCCGCTGGGGGGAGGGGCGGCGGTTGGAGAGGCGGGCGGGCAGCGCCCACCTGCGCCGCGGCGGCTGCCTCCCAGGTCGCGACGCTGCCCCGGGAACTCTCGTCTGGACACGGGCACTCCGCGCGCGTTCGCTCGGAACTGGCCCGGGTCGGCAAAAGCGAGAGGAGCAGCTAGGGAGAGAAGCGGGAGGGGGAGCGGCGCGGTCGCCTAGCAACCGCGGCACGCCCCGGGAAACGCCTCTGCGCAAGTACGCGGTGACGCACGCGGGCGGGGCCGAGCGTCCCCCGCCTCGGGGCACGCCTTTGGGAAGCGCCTGTGGAGAAACCTCAGGAGGCAGAGCGCGGGAGGCTGCCTTCTGTGCAGCGTAGGTCCTCTGGCGGCAGTTTGAGGGCTGGGGGCCGGGACTGTGGAGGGAGAAAGGCCCTGACGGAGCGTTTGTGAAGTGACCGCCCTCGCTTTCCAAAGTGCCGCTGGCCCCTCACGGCCATCTATCCCTTAGCACGTTTCAGCTTGGAGTTCTAAAACCTCCCTTGAATATGAATTTTAAAAGAATGGGGGCGGAGGGGGGAAGGGTACTTTGTCACACTGAGGGGGCATCCCTCTGGAGGGTAATGAGTTAACGAAGGAAAGCAATAATAAGCCCATTTTGTCTGTGACACTACCAGCGCGACGACCGTTTTCATTTAACCATACCAGATGACATCCCACTTTTATATAGATTTAACTAGGAATTATATAATTAAGCTGAGGTTGGTCCGACTCCCCTGCCACGGATGCCACGGGCTGGTATGGCTCAGAGCCATGTTCCAGATGAAGAAACTGAGGCCAGAGACGATCACGTGGTTGGCGAAGCCTTAAACTAAAACCTCCCAGGCTTTCTCCTGGTTCGCCAGACGCTGCCTGAAGGCTCTTCTGGTCTTTCTGCTCGGAATGGCTGGGATTATTTTTCCCCCTTCCTTTTCTGAAACGTTAAAACGCTTTGGCAACACCAAGGTTAGGCGGATTTGTCTAGTTGGGACGAAAGTGAAAGGGTAGTTTACAACAGAACAGAAGTGTTGTTTTCTCCAGCGTGACATCCCATCGGATTTCCTAAACCTGCAAAGCACGAGGCAGGCCATCTGACCCTTGAGTTAGAGAACTAAACGTTCTGGAAATGCCGAATATGCGCGCCACCTGGTGGGGCCTGGGGACTCATTGCCCCGGTCCTGCAGAACATAGTCCCTAAATCTGAAAATTTCCATCCAAGGCTCATTTCCGTGTGACTAAAAATCATGTTCCCTATTCCCATGCCTTTAAGTAAGTGAAATCACTTAGTCGTGTCCGACTCTTTGCGACCCCATGGACTGTGGCCCGCCAGGCTCCTTCGTCTGTGGGATTTTCTAGGCAAGAGCACTGAAGTGGAATGCCGTTTCCTTCTCCAGCCTTTAAGTAGAAATGCCCTTAAAATCCAAAAGCTCTTCACTTTAAAAACTAATGAAGTGTCGGTTTGGGGAACTTTGTGATCAGTGTTTCTTTAAACTATGATGTAAATAGGAATTCAAAGATTTTCTCCCAGGATGATTTAAATTTTTCTAATCTTATGAATAGACTTTTTTTTTAACCGCGCCCAACCCCTCCCCCACCCTTCCGAAACTAAAGCAACCCTGCTTTTACATGGGTTTGTATTTGGACTCCGACAGAAGCTTGTTTGAAGGAAAAGTCCCATGGCAGCAAAAGGTTTGGACAAGATTGAGAAATTCTGTTTAATTATTGTTCTTAGTACTCTGTGGACACCTCAGACCACTTTAGTGCTTTGAACATTTGAATGGGACTTGCCTCAACAAGTTTGCTTACCTCATTCTGAATCACTGATCTTTAGACTTCCCTGGTGGCTTAGACGGTAAAGGGTCTGCCAGCAATGTGGGAGACCCAGGTTCAGTCCGTGGGTTGGGAAGATCACCTGGAGAAGGAAATGGCAGCCCACTCCAGTACTGTTGCTTGGAACCTTCCATGGACTGAGAAGCCTGATAGGCTACAGTCCATGAGGTCCTAAAGAGTCCGGCATGACTGCTTTCGCTTTCCAAGTCTGTTTTAAGACATATCTGCATAAGCCTTGAAGCATTCCTACTCTTCTTCCTGCCCCTGAGGTGGGGAGCACATCTTTAATCTGTTGACCTTAAGGTCAAGGGAGTGAGGATTCCTTAAGGGTGCTGGAACTTCATGAGTCTCTGACCTTAGTGACCCAGGTAATTTCTTCAGAGCCCCCGTTTCGTAACAGTGTGACTGGATTAAAGCCCAGTGAGGGAACTAGCAGGAGCCTCTATACTGAGTTCACCTCTTGGTAGGTGTTGAGCCACAAGACCCAACCAAGTCAGAGAGAAGGAAGGATTTATTACCTGTAGCAAGTAAGGAGAACATTGGGGATCTTCCTCAAAGCAGTGTCTCCCAGACTGCAAAACTGGGGAAGTTTTAAGTATATTCTTGAAAGGGCTTGGGTGGTTGACAGAGTTCAAGCTTTAGTTGATTGAAGTCACAGTTTATAAAAGGTCAACATCATTATCCTTTAGGTTCCAGTAGATCTGGTTGTTGAGCACTTCAGGTTAATCTTTGTCATTGAAAGAGAACTGGGAGTCTTTACAATTTCTCTTGCCTAATAACAGGCAATGTTTCTTCATTCTTTTCTTCTCTTAAGATTACTAATTACTAGACCTGCTCAAGGGCAAACATTGTGGCCAGGCTTAGATCACCAAATGGCTTTGGTCAAGAAAGCCATGCCTGGTTCTTCTTCAAGGACCATTCTACCCTTCTGCTTACACTCCTAAGCTCCACCTAAGAGTGGTTAATATTTCCATTGTCTCTCTCAGGGCAGCTACAGCCAGATTTACCTATTATGGATTGGCTAAATATCGTACAAGACACTCGCCTACTCGTTGAAGCCAGTTCTAATGTATTTGCAAAATAAGGAACCTATAATAAATAAACAAACAAAATGGAACTATTCCTGAATCTTCAAAAAATCAAAGCATTCAGAATGGGATTATAACAGTTTTAAATGTATAGATTAAGAAAATATTCCTGTAAGCACATGCACCTGGAATTTTGTGATGAAAAGCCTGGTGGTTTAGGTTTAAATTCATCTTAGTTTAGTTCAGTTGCTCAGTCGTGTCTGACTCTTTGCCACTCCATGGACTGCAGCACGCCAGGCCTCCCTGTCCATCACCAGCTCCCAGAGTTTACTCAAATTCATGTCCATTGAGTTGGTGATACCATCCAACCATCTCAAACCTCTGTCGTCCCCTTCTCCTCATGCTTTCAATCTTTCCCAGCATCAGGGTCTTTTCCAGTGAGTCAGCTCTTTGCATCAGGTGGCCAAAATTTTGGAGTTTCATCTTCAGCATCAGTCCTTCCAATGAATATTCAGGACTGATCTCCTTTAGGATGGACTGGTTGGATCTCCTTGCAGTCCAAGGGACTCTCAAGAGTCTTCTCCAACACCATAGTTCAAAAGCATCGATTCTTCGGCACTCAGCTTTCTTTATAGTCCAGCTCTCACATCCATACATGAAAAAACCATAGCCTTGACTAGACAGCAGAGTAATGTCTCTGCTTTTTAATATGCTATCTAAGCTGGTCATAACTTTCCTTCCAAGGAGTAAACGTTACTTCCAAGGAGTAACTGCCCTATACTGCACTACTGTTTCTTGATTGCTCCTCCTTTCTTTCTTCAATCCATCTCTTCCTTGATTAGCAACTTTTTGAATCTGCCCATTGGAATTCAGGGAAGGTCAAAGAGGCTGAATGATGCCTATTTCTTACTGACAAGAAACTGGTGACATGGAAAGGATTTGTACCTGGGAGGGCCCTACAGCAGACCCATAGAGGCCTTCATGGTTTCACTTGCTGTACTTCCTCCCTCCTCTCTCTCTTCTCCAAGCTTTGAAAGTTCCCCCTATTAATCCTTCTGAATCTTGAAAACAATAACAAAACAAATAAAATCTATTTGTATCTTCCAAATACTGTAGACACTTTGTTCTATATCTCGTAAATCCTGAAGTTTGTCCTTCTTAATCCCTAGCCCCAGAAATATTTATCTTTTCCCCAAATATCTGTCACTTCTCACTTACTCTTCCCAATGTATAGTTCCACCTACATGACTGAGGGGACATATGAAACTACATTTCCGAATTCTTAAAACCTAACTAGGGCTCTTTCTAATATAACTACCATTAATTAAGTCTATTATTTTCTAGGTACCATCTAACTTATATATATTTTCTCATTTAAATCTTATGCAAGTCCTGTGAGATAGGTATTATCCCCATTTAACACTTCAGAAGACATTCTCAAAGATGAATGACTTGTGCAGGTTCACACAGCTGGTGTGTGGTGTCAACTGAAAATTGTCACACCATCTGGCACTACAAAAATGAAGTCTCTAGCCACTGCAGTTGCTAACCTTCAACACATCCTGAAAGGAGTTTATGGTAGAGATCAGGAATGAGGATTCTGTGCTCTAGGAAAAACTTGCACAACAGGCCTGAAGATAGACTTTGTCAGGAGAAGATTTTATGAGCCTGATTTCTTATATCTTCTCATATCTAGAGAATCACTAAAATCATTAATGGAAACATCTACTTCTCGTGACTAGCAACAACATTCTGCCAAAATATGTGCTGACCAATATCACATGTATACTGACCTCTCTCTTTACCTCTTCAGAACAGCTCTTCCGAGTTATCTGAGAGGCTGTCTTCTGGGCTGTAGTCCTCATTTACCCCAAACGAAATTGAACTCACAACTTGCACGGGCATTTATTGTTTTTCCAGTCTGTAGTTTTGATGACCATGAAGGGACCAAAAGGGAACTTCTCTCCTTTACCTAAACTCTACAAGGAACTGGCAAATTGGTATCAGCCGAGGCCTCTTGTACCTATCCACCTCCTTGGAAATCCCAGACAATTTGGGTGAGTCTGTCCTGGTTCTTGGCCCTCTTGCATTGGCTGATGGTTCTGTGTTTCATTTAGAGGCATATAACAGGTACCTGCCCTCCTCAAATGAATGATATTGGTGGGGGGAGGTGGAGTCTATTGAAAGACACTGGGAAAATACCCATCCAGTTGAAAGATACTGAGTGGGGAGAAGTTGAAAGACCCTGGGGTTGGCTCAGTTGAAATTCACTGAGTGGTCTAGGCTGAGTAGTTAGGTAAGAGATTAACTGATCTGACTCTTTCCCTCAATTTGGCTGCCTTTAGAATATATTAGGGTCAAAATGAAGATATTACAAGAGAGCTTTGTTCCAAAGAAGAAGGACAAGATCCCTCTCAGTCAGTTAAAGCTTTCTCAGCAACTGAGAAATTTATGGATTTCATACTGTGTAGTGGTCCCATAGGGAAACACACTTACTAGTTAAAAGATTGCTCATCCAGGACTCGTGTATAAGAATTGGTCATTCAGTGATCTGAGCATTCACAGTTGTCTTCGACCACTTGAGGGAGAAACTGAGCCATGTAAGGGGGCTAAAACAACCTAGAGTGATGCCTAGAGGACTTAGGCTAACAAGTACCTTGCTGGCCTACCACACAATTTTGTTAGTAATCTTAGCCCTGACAAATTCAGCTTTAAAATGGGAAATAGAGACTCTCAAACAGAGAAGCGAGGAGTATCAGAAAGCCAGCCTCTGACTAACACCCCAGCCCCAGGTTTATGTATATACATAACTTATATTTACAAATACTTACTTAATTGGGAATTAAAGGAAAACTTTGCCCTGAAAACAGTCAATATGGGCTCCTTTATTGTGTATGCAGTTGTAAGAGAAGACTGGATTGATAAAACATCTCTTCAGAATTCTGACTCTTGAAGGAAGAGGTCCTTCTAGGAGCATTTGCTTTCTTCTCAAAATGCCTTGAGACCAGGGTTCTCAGGAACAGTTACCTAGATCATCATTCCTGAGACTGAGGGGGAAATAAGGAAGGAGGAGACCTTTTAAAGTTTAACCTATTCCAGTTGTTATAAACTGGTGAGTTTTATATTGTAATACCTGATTCATGACTAAGTTTTAAAATGAAGCTATGAGATCTCTGATTGTATCTGTCTATATGTACACGTATGTCTTTACCTTTGGATGGTATTATAAAAATTAATTTGTAAATGAGCTCTACTTAATTGGCTTAACTGAAAATTAAGCACTTATAAAAAATTCTCAGAAATATGAAAGGAAACAGGCCAGGATGAATTTCAGGTTCATGTGAACTATGAAATATTCAGTTATAAATTAATACCTGGAATTAGGGTTTGTTGACTTAATTAACACATACATGTCTTAGAGTCATCAACATTAAGTATACCTTTATTGTACTTAGGCTTAATAAAAATCAATGAGATTCTATTATAGCTGTTGCAAATTTGTTAGCAAGAAAAATAACTTGGTGTAATGAAAAGATGTGTATAAGAGACAGGTTTACAACAGAACAGAAGTGTTGTTTTCTCCAGCGTGACATCCCATCGGATTTCCTAAACCTGCAAAGCACGAGGCAGGCCATCTGACCCTTGAGTTAGAGAACTAAACGTTCTGGAAATGCCGAATATGCGCGCCACCTGGTGGGGCCTGGGGACTCATTGCCCCGGTCCTGCAGAACATAGTCCCTAAATCTGAAAATTTCCATCCAAGGCTCATTTCCGTGTGACTAAAAATCATGTTCCCTATTCCCATGCCTTTAAGTAAGTGAAATCACTTAGTCGTGTCCGACAATTTTTTATAAATGAATTAAATGTAAATGAGAAAAGAGGTTTTTGGTGAACTCTTTAGAAAAATTGTTTCAGGAATCTCTACTTAAAAATATTCTCTCCATATTTATTTTCTAATTTATTTATTTTTAATTGAATGATAATTGCTTTATGGTACTAACCATATATATACAAATATGCCCTCCCTGTTGAAACTCCTTCCCAGCTCCCACCCTTTCCCACCCTGCTAGATTGTTACAAACCCCCAGTTTGTGTTCCCTGAGTCATATAGCAAATTTCCACTGGTATCTATTTTACACATGGTAGTGTATATGCTTCCATGCTCCTCTCTCCATTCATCTCATCTTCTCCTTCCCCCTCCTGCCCCTGCTCACATCCATAACTCTGTTCTGTATGTCTGTGACTAGATTCATTTAGTTTGAAATCTTTCTTTCTTCAGGTGCATTGGGTCTTAACTGAAGCATGTAGGATCTTCGTCACATTGTATGGGATCTTCCATTGCACCGTACCAAGACTCTTTAGCTGTGGCATGTGAGGTCAGCAGTTGCAACATGTGGGCTTCAGAAGAAATGGCTTCAGTAGTTGTGGCACAAAGGCTCTTTAGTTGTGGTGTGTATGCTTAGTTGCTCTGAGGCATGTGGGATCTTAGTTCCCTTTCCAGGGATTGAACTTGGATCCCCTGCATTGCATGTTGGATTCTTACACCAGGGAAGAACCCTGGCAACTTTAAGTTTTATGTGAAGTGAAGTGAAAGTCACTCAGTTGTGTCTGACTCTTTGTGACCCCAAGGACACAAAGTATTCTCCAGGCCAGAATACTAGAGTAAGTAGCCTTACCCTTCTCCAGGGGATCTTCCCAACCCAGGGATCAAACCCAGGTCCTCTGCATTGCAGGCAGATTCTTTACCAGCTAAGCCACAAGGGAAAGTTGTGCTAAATAAGTTAAATGATGAAAGTATATTGAATACCTCAGCCATTCACTAATAAAACAAGATACTTAAACACTAGTTAATAATTATTAACTTGCTTTTATGGAGAAACTAAACCAAATATTTGGTGCCACATTGAGATATTTTCTATAAAAAGAGCATAGTACTTTAGAAATTATTGCTGGTATTTATGTTTGCCAATTTACAGAATGAAAATGTAAATGATAGTTCATAATTGCCTAGTTCTTAGTCTTCACTAAAAAGTAAGGTTTTATCAGTTGTAGATTCTAATTTAAATATGTAATTTAAGCTACTAGAAGTAATAAATGAAATGTTTCAGTATATAGTAGCAAAGTAGGAAGTGTATTTTCAATAAATGAAGGTATGAGAAATGGAATTGCATTTTGTTAAGACATTACTTTGCCAACAAAAGTCCGTCTAATCAAGGCTATGGTTTTTCCAGTGGTCATGTATGGATGTGAGAGTTGGACTGTGAAGAAAGCTCATTGCTGAAGAATTGATGCTTTTGAACTGTGGTGTGGGAAAGACTCTTGAGAGTCCCTTGGACTGCAAGGAGATCCAACCAATCCATTCTGAAGGAGATCAGCCCTGGGATTTCTTTGGAAGGAATGATGCTAAAGCTGAAACTCTAATACTTTGGCCACTTTATGTGAAGAGTTGACCCATTGGAAAAGACTCTGATGCTAGGAGGGATTGGGGCAGGAGGAGAAGGGGATGACCGAGGATGAGATGGCTGGATGGCATCACTGACTCAATGGACGTAAATTTGAGTGAACTCTGAGAGTTGGTGATGGACAGGGAGGCCTGGCATGCTGTGATTCATGGGGTTGCAAAGAGTTGGACACGACTGAGAGACTGAACTAAACTGACTGAAGGGAAAAGAAACCTGAATATTCACTGGAAGGACTGATGCTGAAGCTGAAGCTCCAATACTTTGGCCCCCTGATATGAAGAGCCAGTTTACTGCAAAAGACCCTGATGCTAGGGAAGATTAAGGGCAGGAGAAGGGCGTGACAGAGGATGAGATGGTTGGATGACATCACCAACTCAATGGACATGTGTCTGAGCAAACTCTGGGAGACAGTGAAAGACAAGAAGGCCTGGTGTGCTGCAGTTCATGGGGTTGTAGAGTAGGACATGACTTGGCGACTTAACAACACAGGGAAAATAAAGTAATTTTTCTCCTAGAGCTGTTTGTTTCTGGGTAGGGGAAAAAAAAATTAGGAGCAGGGCTCCCCTGGTGGTTGAGTGGTTAAGAATCTGCTTTGCAATGCCAGGGACTTGGGTTTGGTCCCTGGTCTGGGAAGATCCCACATGCCGTGGAGCAACTGAGCCCGTGCACCCCAACTACTGAGCCAGTGGGCTAGAGCCCATGAACTATAACAACTGAGCCTACCTGCTGCAGCTAACGAAGCCTGTGCTCCCCAGCTGCACCAGGAAGCCACTGCCATGAGAAGCCTGCTCAGCACAACTAGAGAATAGCTCCTGCCCTCTGCAAATAGAGGAAGTCTGCACAGCAGTGAAGACTCAGCACAGCCACAAATTAAAACAAATAAAAACAGAGGACAAACTAATATGGATACAGAAAGTTATGGAAGGTTTATGGGAAAAGAAACACTTAGAAGGGTTTTGTGTATGGTCAGGCTAAGTTTAGAATAAATTTAACTGAATAAATAAATTTTAGAAATTTTTGTTGTTCAGTTGCTCAGTCGTGTCTGACTCCGCTACCCTATGCATGCTGTTTCCCTTCATCATCTCCCAGAGTTTGCTCAAACTCATGTCATTGAGTCAGTGATGCCATCCAACCATCTCGTCCTCTTTTGTCCTCTTATCCTCCTGCCTTCAATCTTTCCCAGCATCAGAGTTTCTCCTAATGAGTTAGCTCTTTGCATCAGGTAGCCAAAGTATTGGAGCTTCAGCTTCAGAATCAGTCCTTCCAATGAATATTGAGGATTGATTTCCTCTCAAGAGTCTTCTCCAACACCACAGTTCAAAAGCATCAATTATTTGGCGCTCAGCTTTCTTTATAGTCCAACTCTCACATCCATATATGACCACTGGAAAAACCATAGCTTTGACTGTACAGACCTTTGTCAGCAAAGTAATGTCGTTGCTTTTTAATACATTGTCTAGGATTGTCATAGCTTTTCTTCTAAGGAGCAAGTGTCCTTTAATTTCATGCTTGAAGTCACCATCTGCAGTGATTTTGGAGCCCAAGAAAATAAAGTCTGTCACTGTTTTCATTGTTTCCCCATATATTTGCCGTGAAGTGATGGGACCAGCTGCCATGATCTTAGTTTTCTGAATGTTGAATTTTAAGCTAGCTTTTTCACTCTCCTCTTTCACCTTCATCAAGAGACCCTTTAGTTCCTCTTTGCTTTCTTTCATAAGAATGGTGTCTTCTGCATATCTGAGGTTATTGATATTTTTCCCAGTCATCTTGATTCCAACTTGTGCTTCATCCAGGCCAGCATTTCTCATTATGTACTTTGCATATAAGTTAAATAAGCAGAGTGACAATATACAGCCTTGATGTAATCCTTTCCAATTTGGAACCAGTCCTTTGTTCCATGTCCAGTTCTAACTGTTGCTTCTTGACCTGCATCATACAGGTTTCTCAGGAGGCGGGTAAGTTGGTCTGGTATTCCCATCACTTTAAGAATTTTCCATAGTTTGTTCTGATTCACATAATCAAAGGTTTTAGCATAGTCAATGAAGCAGATTTTTTTTTAATTCTCTACCTTTTTCTATGATCCAACAGATGTTTGCAATTTGATATCTGATTTCTCTGTCTTTTCTAAATCCAGCTTGTACATCTGGAAGTTCTCGGTTTACATACTGTTGAAGCTAGCTTGAAGGATTTTGAGCATTACTTTGCTAGCATGTGAAATGAGTGTTATTGTGTGGTAGATTGAGCATTCTTTGGCATTGCCTTTATTAGAGATTGGAAAGAAAACTGACCTTTTCCAGTCCTGTGGCCACTGCTGAGCTTTCCAAATTTGCTGGCATACTGAGTGCAGCCTATAAC
>SJYC01090455.1:0-10000 GCA_006408675.1 Madoqua kirkii | reverse complement strand
GATCCAACCAGTCCATCCTAAAGGAGATCAGCCCTGGGTATTCATTGGAAGGACTGATGCTGAAGCTGAAATTCCAATACTTTGGCCACCTGATGTGAAGTGCTGGCTCATTTGAAAAGACCCTGATGCTGGGAGGGATTGAGGTCAGGAGGAAAAGGGGACGACAGAGGATGAGACGGTTGGATGGCATCACAGACTCAACAGGCATGGGTTTGGGTGGACTCTGGGAGTTGGTGATGGACAGGGAGGCCTGACGTGCTACAATTCATGGGGTCGCAAAGAGTCGGACACGACTGAGTGACTGAACTAAACTGAATGGACTATCTCCAACCTAGATGGAAAGACCTTTTTCAGGTACTCTGTACTCTGACCTAGCTCAGACACAGTGAAACTTAAGGAAATTGCCTCTTGGACTAATGTTTCCACTTAGAAAGGGCCCTTGCACTGGACTGGTCTATAGAAAGTACTGCTGACCTTAAAATCACCTTAAAACAGGACTCAAGTGGAGGAGAAACTACCAGACCAGAATGAGAAGAAGATGACATCTGAAGCAGACATCTGACCCAAGGTTCTGGGCCAGGCCTGGATACCAGTTACTCTGATAATTGCCATACCTTTGCTTATGAACCAAACATATTTCAGTTCATGCAGAGTTTAAATTTAACCTAACTGTTTGGTTTATGGTCCTACTTATACCCTACTTTGGTGGATTTCTCCACTCAAAGTTTCCAACTGGGTGATCCTTAGGAAAATTTATTCTAGAAGAAAGAAATTATAGTTCTCTTTAGGCCAGTATTGATGTTACTAAGTGGGATACCCCCCCTCACCTGGCCAATTAATAATAACTGCTCTGACTCCTACTATAAAAATGAATTTTCTTTTAGGATCACTCAAGCTCAATCAGAATATGGAGTCAAATCTCAGTCAAAAACTATAACCTCCTGTTTTTATTAGAAGGAACCTTCCACAATTGCAGTATATATTTGTTTGGTTAACACCAGGCTAAGGACATTTAAGTTTAAAGGCTCCTTGATGTCAGGAACAATTAAATCATACAAAGGATAATCAGCTAACAGTAGTAGGGAATCGGGTTGGGTGCCTTATGAGCAATGCCAATATATAACTTCTCTTAAAAATAAGGATTGGCACAGAACAGACTAAGTCAGATGACCTGGGAATATACTGGCTGCACCTGATAGAAGTTCTTGACTTAAATTCTTACTTATAACCTTACTGATACTACTGTCATTTGTATTTTTCCTGTTTCACAAAATTGTTGTTTTTGCATTACCAAATGTGTGTGACTCAGTGATAAAATGATGACTAGGAGACTGGAAGCAGTTGACCAGATAGATAGTTCTATACCAGATCAATGATTATGTAGTGTAACTCTAAATGTGGGAAAAGGGGGCATCAGGTCCTGGACCACAATAGCCTAGTAAGACTGTCTTGTGATTCAGAGACATTTGGCTATATTCGTAGGGCCTGGCCTGGTCCTAGCACACTGAGTTGCCTGTTGAGAGCCTCACCTGACCTAGGAATAACCGTTCCTTAACACTGTGGGACAAAATAGTCACTAAATGTCTCCCAAATCATGGTCAAATTTATGACCATGATTGGACACTGCCAACTGAAACTTATCTCTTGCCAAGAATGAAGCCACCGAGTTGCTGCCCTGCAGCTCACCCTGAGAGGGGTTCAGGGTGGAAGGCAGGGGTGAGGCACTCTGCTCAGAAAAACTGGCAGAACAGGCATTCATTTAGTTAGATATTTCCAGGAGAAGGTTTTACAAGCCCAATTTCTTGCATCTTCTCATATCTTCTCAAAAGTACTAAACTCACAGAAACATGTTTCTTGTGACTAACAGCAAACTTCTGCCAAAATGTATACTTGATTACATGTATCTCTCTTCACCATCATCATATATATACTCATCTCCCCCCTTACCACTTCAGAGTTATCACAGAAGCTGTCTCCTGGGGTATAGTTTTCATTTTGCCCCAAATAAAACTTAATCACAACTATCACAGTATGTTTCTTTTTTTCCCCCAGTGGTGAACTAGAATCCAAACCTTGGTCTGCTTGATCTTAAAGCTCAGTCCTTTGACTGCCTGAGCTTTCAGAGCCTGTCAAGGTAACCCAAACTTGATCACTGGATCTTTTGAACTGTGTGACAGTTTCCCTTGGTATAAAATTCCCAAATGTGGTAGACAGAATACAGTCTTACAAATATGTCCATCAGTAGGTCACCTTATATGGCAAAAAGGACTTTGAAATGTTATTAAGGATCTTAAATTAGGGAGATTATCCTAAATTATCAGGATGGGCCCAGTGTAATCACAAGCATCTTATAATATGGAAGAGGGAGGCAGGAGGGTCAGAAAAGAAGAGGTAACAGCAGAAGCAAAAGTTGGAGGGAGGGAAGGGATATCCGATGCTTGTTTTCGGTTTTAAAGCTCGAGGAAGGGGACACAAATCAAGGAATAAAAGTGGCCTCTAGAAGCTGAAAAAAGCAAGGAAACAAATTGCCATAAAGCCTTCAGAAAGAACACAGCTCTGCCAATAATTTGATTTTAGGACTTCTGGCCTTCAGAACTGTAAGATATTACATCTGTGTTTGGCAGTCCATGGGAAGGGATATCCGATGCTTGTTTTCGGTTTTAAAGCTCGAGGAAGGGGACACAAATCAAGGAATAAAAGTGGCCTCTAGAAGCTGAAAAAAGCAAGGAAACAAATTGCCATAAAGCCTTCAGAAAGAACACAGCTCTGCCAATAATTTGATTTTAGGACTTCTGGCCTTCAGAACTGTAAGATATTACATCTGTGTTTGGCAGTCCATGGAGAAGGAAATGGCAATCCACTCCAGTACTCTTGCCTGGAAAATCCCATGGACAGAGGAGCTTGGTAGGCTGCAGTCCATGGGGTCGCAAAGAGTCAGACATGACTGAGCGACTTCACTTGTTCTAACCCACTAAGTTTTTGGTAATTTGTTACATTAAAGCTTAAGAAGCTTGAGTACTGTGGTAAATTAAACAAAGGCACATATTCTTTGTAGCTGCTCCCATTAGGTGGTGAAGATTAGTTTCCCAGCTCCTAACTCCGGCTAGCCATGTGACTCGCTGTGACCAATAGAATGCAGCAAAATTGGTCTTGTGTGGTTGAGTTTAGGCCTCAGAGATCTCACAGATTTTTCTTTTTTTTCTCCTTTTCTTCCTTCCTTCTTGTTCTCTCTCATTCAGATGCTGCCACCATGTGGACAAATCTGAGCTAGAATAGTGGAGAACCCTCAACCAACATCAACTGCTAGCAAGAGGAAATGAATTGCCAGATGACAGCAGCCCCATCAGGATCCCAAGCAAAGCGAACGGAAAAACCAGGTCAGCAGCCCCTCGAGGACTGTGAACAAACACAGTTATTGTTATTTTAAGCTACTAAATTTTGGGGTGCTGCAACAGATAAATGTTATGGGTACTTTTGAAAAATACCAATTCCTGCCTATCCTCCATTTCTCTAGATAGAGTGATCAATAATTTCTTGGTAAGGAGCTCCATTAATATGTTTGTGGTGGCTGTTTTTATCAATAAAGTTTGGAACTCACTAGTGTAGACCTTGGAGACTAAGTCCTACTGAGTTACCTGGACCTCTGAAGCCCACTAAACCTGCTCCATTCACAGCACCTGGGCCAAGATGTACAGGTCAAGACCTTTTCTATTGCAAATATCAAAAACCCAACTAGAATTGCTTAAAGAAAATGTCTTCTAAACATTTGAAAATAATTTTTAAAAGCAATAGGGCTAAATTCAGACATGGCATGTGCCTGCGCTCTCCTCATTGCTTGTCTCCACACTGGCTTCATTCTCAGGCTGCCTACTGGCACTTCCAGGGTCAACTTAGTGGAAAAGCTCTCTCAGTAGTCTCCACGAAGTCTAACCATATTATTGGTTTTGATTGGCTCCATTCTTGAACCAAATCTCTTACTAGGAAAATGCAATGCTGTAATTGGTCAGGCTGGAGCCACCTGGAGCCAAAAGCAGTGTCTTCTGAAGTACATAGGACAAGGAGTTAGGGAGATAGCAATTCTCCAGAGAAAAACTGCTAGAGCAGGTTCCAGGAAGGGGATGAATGGATGTTGCGCAGCAAAACCCACTGATATTTGCTATAGCTGGACGTGGAGATCAGATTTTCTGATGTCATTTAAATCCTGAAAATTCACACTTGGGTCACCTGGCTACTGGAAATCTTCACCTTCCCAGATCTCAAACGTCTGGATGCCAGGTTTTGCAATGCATTTCACCTGTCACCTGAATGAGGCAGGCAGGTTGCCCTCTCCGTCAAAAATGTACCCCCTCCTATGCTCTGTAAAACAATTTGTGAAGTATTCCCCATGCGAGATAATTTAATCCCAACACTAAGGGCCCTATCGATATTTCTCAGTGTTCATAATCCTCTAATTTCATGTATGTCTTTGTATCATAATAAAAGCTGGATTAAGGCGAAGTTGTAGTCAAACATTTTCCCGGGGAGTTAATCCACTAGGAAAGTTAAAATTAACTGAAAATGTATGAATGAGAATACTGTTTATAATATCTGGATTTCTCAGTGGAGACAACCATATGTGCCTGGAAGAAATACCTGGATAAGTGCCTTGTGGGGACAGTTAGGAGACAAGTGTAAGATTCCCAAGAAACATTCAGAAAAACTGATTATGTCCAAATTGCCTTCTAAGGATACTGGGTACTGTTGTCTGCAGGGATTCGAGGTCTCAAAGCTGGAGATCTTCTCTGCCTTTTTCCCTGGCCAGCTCAGTCCCTCTCTCCTCTAAACAAATAAGCACATATCTAGGTTTGAAGGAATTCCAGGTACTTCCACAGGCTTTGATTATAACGATGCATGCTTGGGTCTGTCTCACTCCGTAGGACAGGACTTTGTTTTATTGATAATCTTCATATCCCCCACATCAAGTACAATACCAGGCACACAGGAGGCTCTCAGTAAAGATAACAATGTTACCAGGATTTTAGAAACCATTTCCTGATAAATGGAAATCTCTGTCTTAAAATCCACTCCTCCCTTCAAAATTGTACTTGCTGGTCACCTGATGCAGGGAAGTCTTCACTTTTATTTGTTTGCTTGCTTTTTAAGACAAAAGCCTGGTCTTAGTCATGAAGAAACAGTCTTTCTGCAGTAAGGCCCCTCAAGGAGCCACAGAGATCACAAAGTATACTTCCGCTGGGCCCTGGAAAGCAGCCTCTTTTCTTCAGGCTTCCTGAGCTCCTGGTGGGTTTCTCCGCTGTCCAGAGACAGCCCCAGGGCTTGCTCCCTCCCCTGAGCCTTTTACATCTGCTGTCCTCCTTAGGTGCAGAAAGCACAAGTGAATCGGGAAATCACAGTTCTCAATAAGGAAAAAGGTAACATTAGAAAACTCCATCTATAATCTGGTTTGTGCTCCTTCACCCTACTGAGTATGAAGGTTAATTTCACTGAGGAAATTCCCTGGTGGTCCAGTGGTTAGGGCTTGGTGCTTTCGCTGCAGGGGCCTGAGTTTGATCCCTGGCTGGGGAACTAATATCCCACAAGCTGTGCTGTGTGGCCAAAAATAGGAAAAAAAAAAAAAAAAAAAAGGCTCACTGAAGAACAATGTGTCCTCACACCAACATTCCCAGAAGCACCATGGTCCTGGGAACTAGAGAGTAATGGAAAGGAAATATGACTTTTTAAAGCTGACTTCTA
This sequence comes from Madoqua kirkii, assembly GCA_006408675.1. Classification (NCBI taxonomy): domain Eukaryota; kingdom Metazoa; phylum Chordata; class Mammalia; order Artiodactyla; family Bovidae; genus Madoqua; species Madoqua kirkii. The sequence continues at coordinate 4,270 of SJYC01090455.1, read as the reverse complement.
AAAAAGCGATGAGAACATTTTTGTTTTCCCTGGGATTTGATGATTAGAAGGCAAGCATCATCTTCTCTCATGCAGTCTCTGTTTAAACAAATAGCTTTCTTTGTAGACTGCCTAAGTTTTGCAGGAAATAGCATAAATGTGAATGTGATCCCAAACCCATAGTTTCTGCTTCCTGTCCTCCAGATTATGTGCACCAAAATGAGATTTTTTTTCAAGTGTCTTTTATAGGCAAAGCCCATTGCTAGGTGCACAGAGGATTCAGATCCATCCACACACCATAATCTGCATGCCCTAACCCCTTTTTGTTTTTTAGTCACCAAGAATCAGCTCTCACAAATTCAGTCAGTCATTGAACTTATACCTACTATAGGAATTGAACAGCTTCCACTCACTTTCCTAGGATAGTCCTTTTTTCTCTAGCTTTACCTGCCTTTCCTGGGCTGGACCTCACAATTACTAGCATATTCTCACTATATGACAGAATCATAGGTAGGGTACAGATATATCTCATGCAAGATTTAGGATATAGTGATACAAGAAATTATACATTTTTCATCTGAAATTCAAATTTAACTGGACACCTATTTTTGTTTGCTAAATCTGGCAACCCTACAGGTAGGAATAAAATCTATCTAAACTACTCTGGATTAGACTTGAAATCTGATCTTAGAAAAAATCACCCTAAGTAATTCCCCTTCTACCTTTTTCCTGGAAACACAAACTCTCACATACATTCAAGTCCATATAATCATATTCCTCACTTTTTTCATTTTTGGATTTTTTAGTTACTATTTTTAAGGTAAATTTTACACCCAGTAAAATGCACAGATTCTAAGTGTATATTTTGATGAGTTTTGACTTTGTACCCCTGTGAAACACATACCCCAATCAAGAATAGACTATTTCTATAACTTCAGAAAGTTCCCTTGGGCCCCTTTCCAGTTAATGATGTCGCCTCAGAGACAACTACGCAGATTAGCGTTGCTTGTTCGTGTGCATGCATGCTCAGTTGTGACCGACTATGTGACTGCATGGACTGTAGCCTGCCAGACTCCTCTGTCCATGGAATTTTCCCGGCAAGAATCCTGGAGTGGGTGCTTGTTCTTGAGTTTCATATAAACGGAGTTACAGTATGTTTTCTTTAGTGTCTGGCTTCTTTCTCTCAACAAGTTGCTTCTGAGATTTGCCCATATGGGTGTATATCTCAGTCATTTACTCTTTTTCTTAAGGAGTATGAATCCACTGAGTGGATTTATCACGTTTATCCAGTCACCTGTCAGTGAACATGTGAGCTGTTTCCAGTTTGGACCTATTATGAATAAAGTTCCTATGAACATTGCATACAGATCTTTTTGTGAGGATGTGTTTTTATTTCTCTTGTATTAGTTTCACAGGGCTTATATTAGTTTCTCTTGTATTAGTTTGTGGTAACAAATTGTCACAAATTCTATGACTAACAACAACAGAAATTTCTTCTCTCAGCAGTTCAGAAGGCCAGAAGTCTAAAATTAAAGTGTCAGGACTTTTCTGTGGCTAAGACTCCGTGTTCCCAATGCAAGGGACCCAGGTTTAATCCCTGGTCAGGGAACTAGCCCCACAGGCCTCAACTAAGACCTGGGACAGCCACATAAATAAATAAAAATATTCAGGGCTTCTCTGGTGGCTCAGTAGTAAACAATCGGCCGGCCAGTGCAGGAGACACAGGTTCGATCCCTGGTCTAGGAAGATCCCAGATTCCATACTCGGAGCCACTGAACCCATGGGCCACAGCTGTTGAGCTGGGCACCACAGCTAGTGAGTCCACTCAGGGCAACTCCGGAAGCGCATGTGCCCTGGAGCCCACGCTCACAACAAGACACACCACTGCCGTGAGAAGCCCACACACCACAACTGCAGACGAGCGCCTGCTTGCTGCACTGGAGAAAAGCCCTCAGAGCAATGAAGACCCAGCCCAGTCAAAAATAAGGAAATTTATCTTAAAAATAATATATATATATATACATATATATAAAACAAAAGTGTCAGCAGGGTGGGCTCTTTCTGGAGACTCTGAAGGCCACGTTCCATGTCTCTCTCACCTGCGCTGCTGTTGGCAGCCCTTGGCACTCCTTGACTGGTGACTGCATCCCTCCAGTCTCTGCCTCGATCGTCACAAGGTGTTTTTCCCTGTCGTTAACCCTGTGTCCCCTGAGGGACAGTGGAATGGAAGGAGGTAGATGAGCAGGGCAGTGGGGCAGTGTGACTAGACGCAGTGCATGCTTTCATGTCAACTCTTTCTCCGCTCTTAATTTACAGGCTCTCTGCAGGCTGGGCCTGACTCCTAGGCTGGGCTGACATCACTAAGCCGAGCAGAGATGTTCACCCAAATGAAGCAGACATCAACATCTGCAGACAGAAGCCGACGTTCCTGCCTTCCTTCCCCAATTTCCCCGCTCTGTACATCCACCCCTCTCATATTCCAGGGTGTTGCCCAATCCTAGGTTCTAGAAATTCTCTTGCCTTCAAGTCCTCCAGAAACAAAATGATAACATCCAGCCTGTCTGGGCTTGGCCATGCTGTGGACAGACAGCACAAAACCAGAGGTACTGTGACATCCTGTAAAATAAGCCCAGTGCTTGTCCCCTGTACCTCTTTTATCTCCAGCCTCTGTTGTACGATCTAGGAGGTTCTAGCTCTAGGTTTGATTACAGGATCCAGAAGTATTGATACATTAGGCATCAGTTAAAATGGAACATTTCTCTGAGGGTCTGGTACTTTTCGAAATCCTGACTTTGAAGTTTAGAAGCATCTTGACTCAGCCCCAGAGCTTTGCATCTAGACTGCCCGTCCCCTGCTTGGTCTTCCCTCTTACAGCCACGACAGGAAGCCCCCTGCAGGTGGCAGGGCTTCCATTCCTCCTCTGTCACCCCCTGCACTTGGCTTTTCCCTTCTGCTCAATCAGACATCCAGCTCTGAGCCCCAAAGTTCCTGGGAATGTGGGTCATCTGTGGTGTTTTTGCAGTCTGGGAGGTTCTGAGAGTTTCCAACAACAGGTTTCTTCCACAGAAACCTTCGATCAGTCCCTTCCAGGTCTATCCTAGAGAAGGAGATAATGGTAAGTTTCTGAGACATAAAAGGTTTCACTTGCGAGCAGCCCTACAAATCTTTTTTGCCGAATTGTCAGTGTCTGAGACTTCCTACAGGCCTCACCTGAGATCTTCAAATTCACTAGTTTTGGGGTATGTGAGTTTGGGGGAGGCAATGAAGAGGAAAAGAGATTTTTTTAAACACCCAGTTGAATAGTTTGAGCAGGCCAAGAAAAGAGAAAGGACAGGTGGGCATCATGCTGTTTTGCTGAAAGTTTTCACTTTCATCTCAGGTTCAAAGGATTCGTTAACAAAATAAGCCACTCGTTTTATACAATAATACTAATATTTATTAGAGCGCTATCTAGCTTACTTTCAATGTACGAACACTACGAACAAAGCTAGTGGAGGTGATGGAATTCCAGTTGAGCTATTTCAAATCCTGAAAGATGATGCTATGAAAGTGCTGCACTCAATATGCCAGCACATTTGGAAAACTTAGCAGTGGCCACAGGACTGGAAAAGGTCAGTTTTCATTCCAATCCCAAAGAAAGGCAATGCCAAAGAATACTCAAACTACTACACAATTGCACTCATCTCACACGCTAGTAAAGTAATGCTCAAAATTCTCCAAGCCAGCTTCAGCAATACATGAACCGTGAACTTCCAGATGTTCAAGCTGGTTTTAGAAAAGGCAGAGGAACCAGAGATCAAATTGCCAACATCCGCTGGATCATTGGAAAAGCAAGAGAGTTCCAGAAAAACATCTATTTCTGCTTTATTGACTACGCCAAAGCCTTTGACTGTGTGGATCACAATAGACTGTGGAAAATTCTGAAAGAGATGGGAATACCAGACCACCTGACCTGCCTCTTGAGAAACCCATATGCAGGTCAGGAAGCAACAGTTAGAACTGGACATGGAACAACAGACTGGTTCCAAATAGGAAAAGGAGTACATCAAGATTGTATATTGTCACCCTGCTTATTTAACTTATATACAGAGTACATCATGAGAAACGCTGGACTGGAAGAAGCACAAGCTGGAATCAAGATTGCCGGGAGAAATATCAATAACCTCAGATATGCAGATGACACCACCCTTATGGCAGAAAGTGAAGAGGAAGTAAAAGCCTCTTGATGAAAGTGAAAGAGGAGAGTGAAAGGTTGGCTTAAAGCTCAACATTCAGAAAACTAAGATCATGG